>APFE030323260.1:0-40897 GCA_000404065.3 Pinus taeda
ATAGGAATTTCTTCAATTGCCCATTTGATAACATCGGTGTATGGAAGCATTTGCTCTCTTGCCGCTATTCTATGTAGGAAAGAGTCAGCCAAGTCCTTGAGAGTGCACTCTGATCTCTTGGTAGAGTCTGCAGTAGCTTCCTCTACCACCTGCTTAGGCTTCTCGGCTTCCAGCAAATCATAAGTCCCGTGCCAGGTAGTTCTGGCGAGTCCCGCGCACGTTGTATCTGATATCAATCCCTTCTTACTGTTTACTATTAGTTGCGGCGTGGACGGTGATTCAATAGCGCCTGCAGCCTTCTTCTGCTTCTTTCCCATAATGCCTGAATTGCTTTGACAAATCTGTAATCTGCACAGAAGGGTGGTTCTTGGCGTAATACTGAGATAATAATAAAACTCGCAACTGAGAGTAAAATAAGAAGAACGTCGATATACTTTGCCTTTATTAAAACAACGCGGATATGATCTATAGGCAGATTTGAAAGGATGGATTCATTAAGGGGCCGTATAGGACCTGCCACCTTATAAATGCTCATTAGTGCAATATTCGCCTAAAGATATTTTGAATCATGCAATGGGCATACCGGCGGCCGAGCGGGAATGATTATGCCTTAATTGTCATTAACCTGAGCTTTCCAATCATTCTAACGGCTTCTTCTGGAGAACTGTGCCTTATCTCATCGGATCGGGGAGGGGCGCGAGGATAGTTTTAACAATGTTTCAAATGACGTCGATTGCCGATCGCCGATATCGGGTCGAGGAAAGGCTTATGCGCATTAAGGTTTTGGCAAGGGGAAAACACCGATCGCCAATTACCGATATCGGGTCGGGGAAACGTCTATGAGCAATACTTGACATACGAAGGGAACCGCCGATCACCGATATCGCCGATGGCTTTATCGGGTCGGGACTTCATCGATAGGCATGATAATGGTGCTCAAGAAAATGGCCGATTGTCGATATCGGGTCGGGGCTTTGGCCGATGGGCGCAATAGTGATGCACAAGGGAATGCTGATGGCCGATATCGCCGATAGCTTTATCGGGTCGGGGAAAGGCTTTTTGATGTTGATGCATACATTTTTGCTTTATTTCCAATATTTCAAAGGGATATTGCTTTTCTTGGATTTATTGGAATTTCATAAAGTAAGGATTATTGACATCAATTTTATTTTGAAAGGGACCCATTTCATATTTTAATAGTCTTGTGAATAATAATAAAGATGAAATGGGGGGTTGTTTTGCAAGGCACAACATGACCTTAATGGCATGATGGCAGGGAATGCCAGAAAAAATAAACCACGGTGTGAATCTAGGCAGGATTTCTGGGTGAGGCAGAGACGTGATGGGTCCCGAAACTATTTCATACTTTTACGTAGCAGTTTTTAATTGAATTTCACGTAGCAGTTTTTAATTGAAAGGTGGGCGAAACCAGCGAAGCGACCCTTGCCAATTTTCTTTCGCATGTCAAAATTATATTGGATCAAGGAAGACAAAAATGAAAGTGTGTGAGTAGTTGGGGTGAACAATGGCTGTAAACCCTAATGTTGTAGAGAGAATGTCTTTGGCGTAATTAATAGAAATTTTTGTCGTGTACAAATATGTCAAATTGGATCAATTTGGTAGGGTTAAAGTCAAGGTTTGTGTGCCTCAAATAAATGCATACCAAGACCTGTATTTAATTGGTTTTGTAATAATGATCATTCCAACCTAAATATAAAACTATTTTATGCAACATAGAATGGTTATTTTCACAAAGGAAATGTTATACACTGATATCTAAACTTGCCATAATAACGATTGATCATATCTATCAATGATCATGGTAGTAACAAATATGCACTCAGAGGCCAAACCAATTACACTCTTGGTAATGGAATTGGAAAACATGATTGAACAATTCTTAATCTTAGGATATGACCTTGCATCGTGTTTTACAAATATCCTACATAATTACGTTTCCCACTTATACACAACTTTCACATAAGGCAAGTCGAAGCAAAACTTAGAATGTGGTATGAAATCTCGAGTATAAATATTTAAACTCAAAGTACAGATATAACAATGCAAAAGTGTGTAAAATCACTAAATAAACACTCTACAATTTGAATCAATTATATTGTCCAATAAATGAAGCATGGGTGTGCCTTTTAGTGAAGTAAGGCAATTTTGACTTGCTTCACAAAAATGCACGCCTAACATTCATTTTAAGGCCAAATTGAATTATTCGACTTGCACTTTTTCGCTCATAATTAACATCAATTTTTCACATAGAAATTTGTTTTGTGCAAGAATATGCCAAATTGGATCAATTTTGTAGGGTTAAAGTCAAGGTTTGTGTGCCTCAAATAAATACACACTAGGATCTGTACTTAATTGATTGTGCAATAATTATCATTCCAACCTAAATATATAACCATTTTATGCAACATAGCAATCCTTTTCATAAAGGAAATGTTATACATTGAAATCCAAGTCTTTCGGAATAACAATTGATCACATTTGCCAATGATCACAATCGAAACAAATATGTACTCCCAGGTCAAACCAATTACACTCTTGGTAATGAAATTTGAAATGAGACATGATTGGACAATTCCTAACATTAGGATATGACCTTGTATCATGTCTGACAAATATCCTACATAACTATGTTTCCCACTTATACACAACTTTCACATAAGGCAAGTCGAAATAAAACTTAGAATGTTATATGAAATCTGAAGTATAAATATTTAAGCTCAAAGTAAAGATATAACAATGAAAACGTGTGTAAAATAATTAAATAACAATCTACAATTTGAATCAATCATATTGGCCAATAAATGAAGCATGGGTGTGCATTTTAGTGAATATAAAGCAATTTTGGTCTGTTTCACAAAAATGCACATCCAACCTTCATTTCAAGGCCAAATTGAATGATTCAACTAGAGTATTTTTTTACTAATACGTAACATTAATACAATTAAATCATTTTAATGTTTTTCATATATGTTTGTATTTTTAAAAAATACTCCAAATTTGATGGATTTCAAAGGGTAAAAAGCAGTGCTTTTATGCATAAATGCACACCAAAAATATTTGGGAACAAGGTGATGGACTAAGAAAAATCAAACTTGCATTTCAATAGTTGAAAATTATAGTTTCTTGGTTGAAGCATTATAAGTAACGGTTGGATGACATTATTTTAGGAGTAATTAGGTTTAAGTGTTGCCAAGGGATAGATAAAGAGATAACACCTAGGGTTTGCAGGGTCTATTTTAGGGTTTTCTTATATTGTACACTTTTCTTATGGTTTTAAGTTTAATATTAGGTCAAGTGGCATATTTAGGGTTTGAAGATAAATAGGTAAGGAGAATGGAGACAATACAATTTCTAATAAAAGGGTGGAAATTAGTTCTACACCTTATATTCATGAAAGCAGACTAGAAATTAAGAAAATGGAAAAATTAATAAACTTCGCCATGTGGCAGGGTGCAACAAGAAATGGAAGTTGAAACCCATATGGTAAATGAGAACAATTTGAAGAGGAATGCTCTTGAATAGATGTATGTTGAGATGTTGTTGGTGACTAAACTCTTGTATTTGTTGGGGTTGTAAGAAAGTGCACTTCTACTCATTTCCCTCATCATTGTGGACGTTTAAAAATTAGTAAAGAAGATAAATTACTAAGCAACCACATTATACTCGGAGGAACGTTGTGTTGTAACGGTTGGTGCAGAGGAACTGGTGTTGTTGCTACCACATGCAATACTACTTGTAAATGGTTGTTTCTACATGTAAGTTTGATGCTAAAACATTAAGGTAGTATAGTGGTGTTGGACTCTTGCAGGCCATAGCTCATGTAGAAGGTGAGAACAGGGGAGCAGGGTGGCGTGTAAGTTAAATAAGAATCCTCGAGGTATAAGTTTGTATATGTTTATGATTAGAGCTAAGAACTGGTGTTAAGTTTATTAAGAGTGCACAAGTTTATAGTGTTCAAGCCAAATTTATTACATATTATAAAGAAATGCCCAGAGGAGAAAGTTAAAAGTGCGACTGATTCGAAGGTTTTTGCAATTTTTTGTATTTAAGATTTACAACAAATCCTTTGAAGACATCCATATCAATTTCTAATGTGCATTCCCACGCCATGGAACGAGCATAATAGTAAGTTCATAACCTCGAAGCTTAAGCTGCTATTGGAGAATGTTAGATGCTTCTATGGATGTAAATGGACATGGTGCAATACATAATGGTGACATCGTTGGAATAGATGCAAGTTATTGTTGTGGATACATCATAGCGGAATTGCAGAAGATACATGAAAATATTAATATAAATTCACATATAAGGTGTTTCACTCAGTAGCTGGGTGGCATTAAGTTGGAAGTGGTTGGCCTATAAGAAAAATTGTATGAGGGAGGTAAAATAGGATGGAACAGTGGTTGATGTTAGATAGATTGTAGTCTATGCTTATGTAGATGTTGTTGGTGTTGTGAAATTTATGCCTAATTTTATTTGGGATCTAATGAAGGTCGCTATAAGTGGGGTCTGTGAACAATTAAACTTAAGATTGATATTGCCTTGCTGTGATTTTTATTATGATATTAGCTATACATTGTTGGAACAAATAAGTAGAGAATGTCTCATATGCACTTGTAAGGGTAACATCTATGCTCAACTACTTTTAATCAAAGGGGCATTTCGAGTGAATCCCTAGTCTCCCAATTGGTATGGTATATGGTCTATAATAGGAACCGTTGGAGGGGGAAGTAAGTTGGTACTATGAAAGCAGTTAATTCAATTGCTATGGTTCGTCACCAACTAGGAATTTGAATTTGGTCCATTTATGGATATTGGAATGTGTACAAGTAAGACATAAATGTGGAATATTATCCTGGATTGAGTCAGTCAGTCTTGGGGAACCCTCCTAGTGTTTGGAGCATCGTCAATATTCTCGAATGTAGAAGATAATATTGGTTTGTCTATAAAATATTCCATTGGAGCAGTTGAATGTCAAGATCCATCGAGGACAACTATGTATTTCCCCTATTAGAAATTTCCTAGACAATATATTTCGAGATCATCATACATTGCTTCCTAGATATTGTTCCATCCAGCGGTCAATAAGTATTACTCTGCTATCAAATTAGCAGTTCTGTCATAAATATGATTGGCTCAACGCACCAAATTTTGTATTGGGATACATTTTATGTTATCAGGCATTAGCTTTCTCTCGATGACCACTAGGCTCACATTTTGGTCTATTTTGACCTCTTTTTCCTTTCCTACTACCATTGTTACCTTCACACCCTCCCTTCATCCCAAGAACTCCAAATAATGCACTGTAAGTAGAGAATGGGGCAAGGACCATCGTACTATGCATGGTAGAGGCATAGTTGATCCGCCCACATCCCATGTCGCTGAGGAGATTGTATAATGTACGGCCACGCTATCCCTTCCCACATCTCCCGTCAAGTTTTCAATTTGCAGTCTGAAGAATCTCACTGGGGTTGCAACATTATCTAGTCACTCCGTAATAACTTTGCTCATTGTCTCTTGGCTCAAGAAAAGGAGAAATCTCAGGCCACCTGTTAGATAGCTAATCTTTCTACTAACAATTCCCATGGCACCACATTCCCGCAAAGAAAATTCCATGATCTTGACATCGAATTCCCTCCCAACATCCCCTCCTCCCCTGGACCATCCACTTCCATCTTTGTGTCCATTGAAGCAACAACTCCCCCAACCAGTCTAGCTATTGGCAGTCACCCTTCCCTAGTTCATGGGCATCAGGTAGATGTGGTGCCTCCATAGAACACTCAGGTGAAGGCTCCATCATTCTCTCCTCCTCTTCCAAGCCCATATGGTTGTTACATTATCAAGGAGACTCCTCCTGAAGTGGATATGTATGGCCATCTCAACGATGGCCGCAAGTAGCCACAGAAAGTCAATGCACCCCGTAGCCATCACGAAGCCTACTAAGCACTCCTAGTTTTTCTCATGCAACGATTTTTTTGTTTTGTTTTTTATTCTCTACAAGGTCTCTTTCTTGGTGGCTCGGTCCCACCATAAAACAAGGGTTTTGAATTTTTCAATGTTCATCTTAAACATTGTACTAATGATACATTGCACAAGACTATTTGAAAATTCTATAAAGGTTCTCTAATTTCCCTCTCCAAGGGCAGCGAACCTCAATTGGTGATGGGCGAAAAACCCCTAAGATTTTTTGCATGTACTCTCTGTATATTTCCATGTTAATATAATGTGAATCCTCTACCAACAATTTTATTTTATGTTTTGTCTTCTCTTTAAGATATGTCTCTGACTGGCTCAGTCCCATCATATATTGAGGCTCTAAATTTTTTAATGTTTAGCTTAAAAATTGTTCTGGTGATGCATTGCATAAGACTTGATTTTGAAATTCTAGAAAGGTTCTCTGGTTTCCCTCTCCAAGGGAATAAAACCTCAATGGTTGATGGGTGAAGACCCACCAATATTTTTTTGCATGTACTCTATGTATATTTCCATGTTAATATAATGTGAATCTTTGCTAGCAAAAAAAAAAATGCCCTAATGGGCCTCTGTATTGTGGTGTAACAGTGCCCTAATGGGCCTCTGTATTGTGGTGTAACAGTGCCCTAATGGGCCTCAGTTCTTGGGTCTGATAGCGGCCTCTTTTGGCCTTTGTATCTATGATATGAGAAAATATTATGACAAATATTGGCTAAGAAATGAAGCATGGGCGTGCATTTTAGTGAAGCAAGGTTATTTTGGCCTACTTCACCAAAATGCACGCCTAACCTTCATTTCAAGGCCAAATTGAATGATTCAACTTGGAGAGTATTTTTTTACTCATAAGTAACATTAATACAGTTAAATATTTTTTATTTTTCAAATATATACTTCTTTTGTTCAAGAATACTACGAATTGCATCAATTTCATAGGGTAAAAGACAGTTTGTGTGCCTCAAACAAATGTACACCATGACGTGTAATTATTTGGAAATGATATAATGATCATTCCATCCTATGGATATGAAAAATTGTACCTTGTTCTTGTGTTGTAACAATGCCCTAATGGGCCTCAGTCTTGTGGTGTAACATCAACCTAATGGAGCTCAGTCCTTGGGTATGACATTGGCCTCTTTATGCCTTCTTATTTGTGATATGAGAAAATATTATGACAAAGATATGAAATAGTTATGTTGATCCTTATGACAGAGACATCATGGTAGACCTATGACAGAGATATCATGACATAAATATGATTGTTCTGCTCCATTGTTATTGTTAATGTTCTCTCTACATAATTGCTTACGATGATATGGGGTGAATGCAATGTGAAAATGTTGAAATTGTTTTAAAATGAAATTATCTACAATAGAGACATCTAGCCCTAAGAAAATTAACATTGTTACTACTACTGGTTAGTAAAGATATAACAATGTAAAAGTGTGTAAAATAGTAAAATAAACAATCTGTAATTTGAATCAATCAGATTGGCCAATAAATGAATTATGGGTGTGCATTTTAGTGAAGTAAGGCAATTTTAGCATACTTCACAAAAATGCACGCCCAACTTTATTTCAAGGAAAAATTTGAATGTTTTAACTTAGAAAGTATTTTTTTACTCATAACATTAATACAATTAAATATTTTATTTTTTCACATATATATTTCTATTGTTCACGAATACTATAAATTTCATGGATTTCATAGGGTAAAAGGTAGGGTTTATGTGCCTCAAATAAATGCTTAATTTGTAGTGATATAATGATCATTCCATCCTATGGACCTGTGAAATTGTACCTTAGTATTTTGGTGTAACAATGCTCTAATGGGCCTCAGTTCTTCGGCATGACAATGGCCTGTTTAGGCCTTCTTATTTGTGATATGTGAAACGATTATGACCGAGATATGAAGAAGTTATGTTGATCCCTATGATAGAGACATCATGACATACCTATGGTAGAGATATCATGATATACCTATGATTGTTCCACTGCATTTTTATTGCTAATTTTATTTCTACATAATTTCGTATGATGATATGGGGTGAATGAAATGTGAAAATGTGTTTTATTATTATTATTATTACTGGCGGAATCAGCAATGCACAGGCTCTCGTACTCACGTGACACATGGTCGATCCTCAACGACTGCCACTATAACCTCTAGGTGCAACCGCACCGCACCCAAGCATGACAGATGGGTAAGTTGAGGTTCAAACCTATGACTTGCACAAAGACACAGATACCTTAGCAGTGCGTTCATTGGCCAACAAGTCGCACCCCTGGGGTCTATGCAATATCAAAATGTTGAAAATGTTTTAAAATGCAATTATTGATAACAAATACTTCTAGCCATAAGAAAATTAACATTATTACTACTCTACTAGTTAGTAAAGATATAACAATTTAAAAGTGTGTAAGAATTAAAATAAACAATCTACAATTTGTCAATCAAATTGGCCAAGGAATGAAGCTTGGGTGTGCATTTTAGTGAAGCAAGGAAATTTTGTCCTGCTACACAAAAATGCACGCCCAACATTCATTTTAAGGCCAAATTGAATGATTCTACTTGGAGAGTATTTTTTTACTCATAAGTAAAATTAATGCAATTAAATATTTTTAACTTTTCACATATATATTTATGTTGTTAAAAAATACTTCAAATAGCACGGATTTCATAGGCTAAAAGGAAGGGCTTGTGTGCCTCAAATAAATGCACACTGGGACCTGTCACTGATTGGTAGTGATATCATGACCATTCCATCCTATGGGTTTGTGAAATTGTACCTCATTCTTATGGTGTAACAATGCCCTAATGGGCCTCAGTCTTGTGGTGTAACAACTACCTAATGGGGCTCAGATCTTGTGTGAAAACCCCAACCTAGGTTTCCTCATGAAAATACAATGTAAATATCTTACGAAATATATAAAAAAGGGTCAAGCCAAAAAGGACACACATTCCAGAGCAAAGGAGGTGGGGATATGTAAGGTTTCCTTATGCAAGAAATCTGGATTGTTTGGACAACCATTAAACATGTGTTTGCATTTCTGGATTGAAATGGTGTGTATATGTGTAGTAAACATGTGTTTTCATTTCTGAATTGAAATGGTGTATATATGTGTAATGAATATGTAGTGCATTTCTAGATTGAAATTACGTTTATGAAATTAAAGAACATGTCATAGTTTTAGCTTGAAATGATGTGGTTATGGAATATGTGAATGTGTTATGATATGAAAAATGAATAACATACGTTGCAATCCTTGAAGGAATTGAAAAAATATGTAAAGATCATAACTAAACGATAACAATATTTAATATAAGAACTCTTTCCATTAATGTGTAATGGTTACACTGGAGACAATTTTTTTTTGACACGGCCAGTGTACATATGTTGGCTACAAGCCATATTACAGTTATGTGGCATTATGTCGATGTTGAGGATGACTTCCTGTTTTAACTATATAACGAGTAATATTTACATAAAGGCTTGCTATCCTTATATTTTTAGTAGCATGTGCCCTTACCTTAGGGGCACAAGTGTTGATGGCAGTGTGTCCCTGCTAATAACCAAATTTCTCCGAAACCCATGAGTGGTGTCATAGAGTTGCTTACAAGATTTATTTGGAGTAGGGAGCTCCTAGCATGTGGCAAGTGAGGTGGGGCCTTTCAAGGTTTACTGTAATTCCTTAGCCGAGAGCTGCCAAAATATCACCAATGCAGGGATGCATGGAATTCCTTGTCCCTATATAGGGAATATCTGAAGGCTAGGAACTTGTTGGAGAGACTTTGCAGTAATCTCAGGAGGATAACATAAGTGTGTGCTTTAGAAAGCCTTTATGGCCATGAACCAATGATGACATAGTTCCAGGTGTTCTCTAATCCACTGCAAATAGGCCATGGATTAATCCATGCTTGAAGGGAAAAGTCCTGCACAGAGTGCGTTGCAGTGAGGTTGGGTAGAGCCTTAGTATTATAGTTTATTTGGATAACCTTATGTGATAGGTTTGATGGAAGACCTAGTCATGGTGGTCATATATTGGCTACTGATATTGGGATCCACGTGGGTGATCGAAAGCAGTAGCATGTGGAGTGAAGCGGTAACACGTGTTAGTAGTACCACTATTGGTGGTGGGAAACTAGAAATCGCCTATTTCAAGGGGTTCCTTTGGCGGTACCTTGTCGAAATGAGTATAGGCCATCGATCTAACAATTGATGGTTTCCACCTAATACCCATTATGAGGGGTGACCTCCTCATAAACGTCGTGGACTTTACCCAGTCAAAATTACTTTTGATGACTTCGACTTCACTGTTCAAATGAGTGGGGATTTTCCTAGAACTTGCATATCTTTTAAGTGGCAAGGCAACAGAGACAGAGCATGCGACATGGAAATTTATCATTGGTCAAGAATTAATATATGGTGGGACCCTTTGAATGAAGGCACACGACATATTATGCCTACGTAAGATATTGAGTTACCGAGGAATATTTAATTATATGTAAATATGTATTGAAATGGGATTCGATCCATGTAATGATAATACACACACACACACACACACACACACACACCACACCACACTGCGGTTGCGAGCCCTAGTTAATTAAATCCCTCCAGTAGGAGGAGAGGTAAGAAGAATGAAACTAAATAACAAAAAAAGTTTGTCGCAACGCAGCTCTGTGCCAAACTTTGTCTTTCAAGGATGGGTTCGTTTCAGGTTTGGTTGCATAGTTTTTGAAACCAACTAGATCCACGCCAACATTCTGCCATGGCCTCAATGGGTTTCTAGCCCTTACTAGTGCTACCCCTCCTAATCTTATGACAAAATTTCTCCTCCCAATCCCACAGGAGTTGTAAAATATCAAAAGGACCTTGAGGAGATCATTATTCCTCGAGGATCTGCAGGCCAACATGCACCCTTAGGCATATAGTGCCATAGACACAACTCTACGAAGATTGTCGAAGACCTCCAAGGCTGCTGAAAATGCAAATCTACAAGAACCTCTAATGTAAATTCACTAGTTAGTATAGTTAAAAGAGGAAGTCATCCTCGACATCAACACATGCCTCATAAATTTATTACATGCTTATAGTCAGTATATGCATATACATCCATCGATATATGCATGAACAAACCATGTCAAGAGGTTGTCTTCATTGTAATTTTTACTCTGTAATAAAAGGATTCATATACTAAATACTATGATGGTTGAATCTGGTTCTTATGAACCATTATGATGCCTTTAATGTGTGTACATTTGTTATTTATTATGCATATCAATAGCATAGTCAAGTATTTCATAAGGCAAACCATTCCAAGCTAGGAATGCATTATACTCTTGGTCATCACATTTTTAAGCATTGTTTCAGTCCAAATATGAAACACCTATTCATCTACAATTATAAGCACCATTTCAATCCAAAAATGCAATAACATATTCATTAATACTGCAATCACATAAAAATATTTATCTTGGAATGTTTTGGGCAACTCGGTCTAGGAAAAGGACTCTCCACCCAACCTTAGAAAGTTGCAGCCAATATCATTTGTAGTTGTCACCCTCGATCTAGTTTCCAGATATTGAGGGGATTTCTTCGTGGATAAAAGCACCAACTTCCAGCTGAAATAGGGACTCCAGAGGACCTCCTTCCTCCACCCACCAACCACTCAACATTCAAATAGAACACATGGATTCCAAAGGCTAGATGCCTCCAACCCAGAGATACCAAGGGAATCCATAGAGTAAATATCCACCCTTAAAAAAAACCAAAATGGTTCCACCCACTTAGGGGAATCTAGAACCCACTGTAAATCAACAACAATGAGGTTTTAGAGGTTCTCCCTCTAGGAATTCAAGGACACAATCTTCCACCCACACCAACAAAGGAATCTAGAGAAAACCATCTCCACAATCTGGTTTTACAGGGACATGAGAGGCATTATTCCTCACCAAGGAGAAACCATTTGTTCACTAGTCTTACCAACCAAAAATAATCAATGAATTATCTTCTCTTCTCTTTCCATTACTCCTTACTTTTTTGTTGTTTAATGTTGATAGAGTTTTAATGGATGAGGGAAAGTTTGTGGATTTCTGCATGAGTGAGAGTGAATGTGCTCCCCCATAAATGATATTGAACTCCCTTATTTTCCTCTACTATACTTATGTTGTGCTAGGATTGACTTTATGTCCTTTTTGCTATCATAATCAACTTCCTTAATTTAGTTGTCCTTTCCTTGTGAGTGTTTCTCAAGGAAATATGGCTTGTGTACTTCCTTACATCCCAAACTTAAATTCTTGATCAGTCCAATAAGGCTCACCAACAAACCCTTTAATGGTTATCCCAAAAACAATTCAGATTTTTGTAGAAGAAACCCATTGACATCCCAAGCAAGTAACCTCCTCTCAGCTCTGGAATCTGTGTCCCTTGACTCAATCCAATATTTTTTATATTCATTTTTTAGCAATATTTATAATGCGTTTTTTATTGTTATGAGAGAACCATGGTTGGGGCTATCACAACCATAAGAAAATTAGCATTGTTACTATATTGGTTAGTAAATATATAACAATATAAAAGTGTGCAAAATAGTAAAATAAACAATCTACAATTTGAATAAATCATATTGGCCAAGGAATGAAGCCTAAGCATGTATTTTAGTGAAGCAAGGCAATTTTGGCCTGCTACGCAAAAATGCACACCCAACAATCATTTCAAGGCCAAATTGAATGATTCTACTTGGAGAGTATTTTTTTACTCATAAGTAACATTAATATAATTAAATTTTTTTAACTTTTCAAATATTTATGTTGTTCAAGAATACTCCAAATGGCATGTATTTCATAGGCTAAAAAGTAGGGTTTGTGTGCCTCAAATAAATGCACGCTAGGACTTATAACTAATTGGCAGTGATATAATGATCATTCCATCCTATGGGTTTACGAAATTTCACCTCATTCTTGTGGTGCAACAACTTCCTAATGGGCCTCAGTCTTGTGGTGTAACAACTACTTAATGGGCCTCAGTTCTTTTGTAGGACAGTGGTCTCTTTTGGCCTTCTTATTTGTGATATGATAAAAGATTATGAAAAATATATGAAGGAGATATGTTGAACTCTATGAGAAAGATATGGAGATATGTTGAGCTCAACCTTCATTTCAAGGCAAAATTGAATGATTCTACTTGGAAAGTATTCTCTTACCCATAACATTAATACAATTGAATATTTTTATTTTTTCACATATATATTTATGTTGTTCAAGAATATTCCAAATGGCATGGATTTCATAGGGTAAAAGGAAGGGTTTGTGTGCCTCAAATAAATGCACACTAGGACCTATAATTAATTAGTAGTGATATAATGGTCATTCCATCATATGGGTTTGTGAAATTGTACCTCAGCCTTGTAGTGTAGCATCGCCCTAATGGGCCTCAGTGCTTGGGTATGAAAACGACCTCCTTGGGCCTTATTATTTGTGATAACACCACAATGCCCTAATGTGCCTCAATCTTGTGGTGTAAAAGTTCCTTAATGGGCCTCAGTCTTCTGGTGTAACAACACCCTATGGGCCTCAGTCTTGTGGTGTAACAATGCCCTAATGGGTCTCAGTTATTGGGTATGACAGTGGACTCCTTAAGCCTTCTTATCTGTGATATGAGAAAATATTATGACATATATTAAGGAGATACGTTGAGTCCTACGACAAAGATATCATGATAGACCTATGACATAGATATCATGGTAGATTTATGAGTATCATCAAGCCACCTCACCCCTCCATGTCATCTTCAGTGCATCCATGTCACCCTTTCATATCCTTGACGTCAACAAGATTTTATTTTTTTCGTGCTTAGTACCACCATAGCGTTTGCCATTCTTTTTTCATATGAGGATATTTTTTCCTGAATTTATATGGAAGTGTCTAAATGTTTACCAAGTTCATTTTTTTTATGCATGCAAAGAGTATATTTTTAGGTTAGAAATAATTTTTGGGCCATTCATCGTGAATAGCAAAGAAACCCTCCCGCAATTTGAAGAAATGATGAAAGATTTTGGATTTGATCAAGGAGATAAGTGGAAATATGACCCTCATTATATAATTTCAAATAAAAGAGGGGATATCAATTCTACAACTTATATTCATGAAAGAAATCCAGAAATTGAGAAAATAGAAAATCAAGAAACATGGATAGGTAGCAAAATGTAGCAAAGAATAGATGTTCAAACCCCTATAGTGATGGAGAAGAGCTTGAAGAGAAATATACCTAAAAAAATTGATGTTAATATAGAAGACTCACATTTTCAAAAGGTAGCAAAGGTTCAAGAAGAAGAAGTAGAGGTAAAAGTTAAATTAATAGAGGAACCCTCAAGGCTCAGATAAACTATGTTTTCAAATATAGTTGGGAAATCTAGAGTGCTCTACCTCCTCCTTTGTTTCCATTGATTTGGAAACATTTTCAACTGAAGAAACTCCCTCCCCCATAGAAGTGTTACAGAGGAATTATCAACATATTCAAGAAATAAGTCACAAGGTGAGAAGTAACATGGCAACTCAGCTAACATCACAAGCAACTCCAACTTATCAAACAAGAATACTTTGTAGAAATTCCTTGTATATTCAAACTACAAATTCTAATATGCTAAAACAATTGACTTGAATCTACTCTACTCATCAGCGTGATCGATGAAATCACGAAGCATAAAAGAAAAATAATTCAATCACACATAACACAATAATTTTCAAGGGAAATCCACAGCTAAAAACCCCTGCTATCTATATATTAAATTAATTAGAAAATATGAGAAGATTACAATGATTTTATCAAGCCCGAGCAACCTCTGCACTATCTCTATCTATCTCACTGCTTCCTAGACAAGCTCAAGCCAATACTTAGCCAATTTTGTTTCCTGTGAGGCTCCTATTTCCCTGCGCAGTTTCCTAGGGAATTAGCCCATATTTAATTGGGAAATTACAGAAATATGAATTGCACAATCCTCATAGGCCTTCCTCTGATTGCATGCACCACCTGTACAATTCAAGTGATTATACAACTGGCAATACACTGACCCTAAATTCCAATCTCAACTGGGTATTTCTCTAATCTGAAATGCATGAGTTAATTATGAGTGAAACTTCAATTTACTAGTTGATCAGTGTTTGTTACACCCCACTACTGCAAGTTACACCCCACTATTAGATCTCCCACTAATTCCTTCATTAGTTGGAACTAGTTTAACTTAATTTAACTCAGTTAAAATGAATTAAATAATTACAACTCAAAATAAACTAACAAGGGCTCCTAAAAAGTAGGAGACACTCTACATGACTCTAGTTAGACTCCCAACTCAAATTAACTAAGACAACTAAGTGAAATTAACTTAGTTAATTTAGAAACATTGTCTTCACATCCATCTGATGTATCTTCCATCCCATATGTGCTGACAATGCTAGAATAGATTTAATTGAAGATTACCTTTCTACCGGAGCAAAGGTCTCATCGTAATCAATTCCCTCCACCGGAGAGAATCCTTTGGCCATACTCCTAAACCATGGCATTAACCCATACTGGTTGTTTCACTGCTTCCTCGAATGAGGATGGCTCAATCTCTACACTCTCACTCATCAAAGCCATGTACCCAGTGTACCGATATGGTGACCTCCTCTGCCTATGCCATGATGTGGGTGCTCCCACATTCTCTCTAGCATCATGCATCAATTTTCAGCCTCTCTGGTGCACTTCCTTCCATCTCTGGAAGTCTCTGCATGAGTGGGTGCTTCCACTCTCTACTCCTCTGCATGTGGCTGCTCCACATCATCCTGAGGTTCCTCCTTTGGAGCTAAAAGCTACTCATATGCATGAAATTGGAGCTCCCTCTCAAGGGAACATCTCAAAAACTTATTTTCATTGAAATTCACTTCTCTACGAAGCATTTTCATCCTGTTGGATGGAAGGTACACTTGATAGTTGTGAGGTGTATCAGTGTACCCCTCAAATATGTCCAACTCAATTGTTGGCTCTAGATTTTTTCATGCATCCTTAGTAACATGACAATAGACTAATGAACCAAATATCTTGAAGGTTTCCACGTCTGGTTTCTTACCTGAAAAATATTCTTCTGGTAAACTCATCCCGAGAATTCGATGAGGGCTTTGTTGAAAATAGCAACAAGAAATGATAAAAATAGAATCCGGAAATTCCAATTTTAATTTGTCTTTGAATTAAAATTGTGAATTAAAACTTGAATTTAGTCTCATCAACTGCTTTGAATTAATTAATTAATTCATTATGGATTAATTAGTTGGAGAAATTCAAGTTAGAAGTCTTTCTGAAGTCATGCAAGAGTTATCCCTTAAATTAAGGAGATTATCCCTTAATTAAGGAGATAATATTGAGTTATATTTGATTGTAATTAGTTAGCTCAGTTTATTGAGTTAAGTCTAGTTAAATTAGTTCCAAAACTATTTGAGTAACTAATTGTGAGTTACCAATGAGTTGATGCATGCATGCACTCAACTAGTGTACTCCAGATAACTGAAGATTCTCTCATCAGAAACCCATGCATGTCTATTCTGAGAAAGACCTAGTTGAGCTAAATGTCAAGGATAGGTTACTATCAGTTTCATGTGTTTTCCTATAAAGGAAACTCATCCATGTAGTCAAGGTAAGGTCCTTGAGGATTGTGCAGTTCTGACAAGGTGTAGGATCAGTGTGAGAGATCAGTCTTCCACTTGGTAACAGGAGGATCACCCAGGAGAAATTGTGCAAGGGAAATAGGAGCTCAGAGGGTAGAGGAGAAAGCTTGTGAGAAGCTTTGATTACCTATGAGAATCCGGAGGATTCGCTGAGAGATGGCTAGCTGTGAGAGCTAAGAGCTTTGTATAATTCTAATGTATTTCCACCTTGTATGATAATACAGATAGTGGGGTTTTTAGCTGAGGCTTTCCCCAAAGTATTTTCATGTGTATTGTGCATTGATTCTTCTTCTTCTTCTGGTTATATGAGTTCAACTCGATCTTGCTCACTATTTAAGCTTCCGCAAGTTTGATAGTAGAAGTAGATTATAGTATTTTGCTTTGGCATATTACATTATCGAGTTAATCTATAGTCAGATTTTCTACATAGATCTCAAAGGTAGATTTGTAGAGAATTTGCAGAATTTATACATGGTATCAAATCTAGCTGATCTATAGAGAAATTTCTACATGGTATCGGAGCCAAGTTTATCAGAGCTGTGAACAATATACAGAGAAGAGAATTCGAAGTTTAAAGTTTGGGGTTGCAGGTGCAAAATAGAATTCTTATCATACTTCAAGGTTGGCCAATGGCATTCTATGGCTTGAGACTCAAGTATGCCTTGGAAGGCAGCTAGAATTACATAGCATGGAAAGATCACATGGAGGCTATATTAGAAGACAACGACTTGAAGGAATTCATTGATCAAGAAATCCAAAAGGCAGCTTCAACTAATGCACAAGAGTTGGTTGAGTGGAATAAGTGTGTCGAAGGTGAGACAGATCATCTTTGAGCAAGTTCGAGACCATGTTGTCTTGAGTCTCCATGGGAAGGATACTCCATTTTCACTGTGGAAGACATTGAAGGACCTCCACCAGAACAGTGGCGACCAGAGGAAATTGGGGCTCAAGGATAAGCTTCAAATAATCAAGATGGAGAAGGGTGATACTATTTCCACATATCTGAACAAGCTCACCACCTTCAGAAATGAGCTTAGAAGTGTGGGAATAACTACTACCGATGATGATATGGTGAGCCTCGCTCTCCTTAGCCTTCCAAAGAGTTAGAATAGTTACCAAGACTCTATGAATGGAAGGGAGAATCTGTCGGATTGGGAACGATTGTGGTTGGATCTCATGCAGGAGTAGATCAGGAGGAGCACACGAGATGGTTCTTCATTCAGAATGGGTCAACTTTAACTTAAGAAAAAAAAATTATACATCTTATTATAAAATGTATCATTTTACTAAATAAATTTGTCTTATATATAAATGAAATTTATAAATAATAATGAGAAACTTATCATGGAGGAACTTATAGAATTGGAAAATCCCAAATCCCTAGGAAATTGGTGGCACCTAATTTTTTCAATTTATTAAAAGTAATAGACCATTTTGCTAAAAAAAAATTGCTTATATATAAATGAATGTTATAAGTAATAATGATGAATGTTATAAATAATAGTGAGGAACTTATTAGAATTGGAATGATTTCAAATCCCTAGGAAATTGGTGGGCAAGGAGCCACGTAGCACGAATCTAATTTTTTAAATTTATTAAAACTCAATGCAACATATTCTAATTTTTTAAATTTATTAAAAGTTAATGCAATGTAACAAACTCTATAATACACTAGAGTAGTTGATAAACATTAAGGCTAAGCATATGTTGAGCATATTACCTTAAGAATCAATCAAGACCCTCAATTAACAAAAAAATCAAGACGTCCTCATCTACCTTAAATTGAAATAAACAACTTTAACAAATATGTAAAATCATAATTTTACACAAATAACTTTTTGAATTTGCTCATTAAAACATATTACAATAAAAAAATTACAATTGATTTCACTTTTTCTTTTTAAATTATTTATGGAAATGGATAAAGTCCACAAACATTTTAGGGACACACTCAATCCTTTAATAAAGTTACTTTCCAACAAAATTCAAACATGATATAAATACGAAGTATATAAACACAATGTTTTTGTTAAAAATTAAATATATATTAATTATAATTATGATAAATTTTATGCGTTTATTATATTAGTGTATTATCAAATCTTTATAATGTAAGAAATTTATATCTAGATTTTATAAATATATAATTTATAAGGGAAACAATAATCCAAGTTTGTTTATGGGCTTAGTCATCTCTTGACCACTTTTGGCGGAATCGCAGTAGCCTGAGGGTGGAGGTGGTTTAATCTCTGGGAATTCCTAGTTATTCATGTCTTGAGATCCCACATTCATGCTTGGAATATGGCACCAGAGTGATTGGCTGAAAGAAACATTTGGTTCAGCCCAATCTATGGTTGTTTGGTACATGCAATTCCCTGACTTGGTTGGCTTTGGCATATGTTAATAAGATTAATTTTCCTATTGTAATTTATGAGCACTTGTACTTGTTATTATGGTGATTTAATGGTTGTTATGTCATGGTCAATAATTTGGTTGTGTTGGTTATAAGCATGGGTTTGCAATGTACTCTAGTTATGTCTTGTTCGAGATTTGATGAGTATTTGATGGTTGATGAATGCATGGGATAACAAATTTTATTGCAACTATTATGAGAGGGAATTATACCCTCTTGGTGATTCTCAAATAAGTGTCAGACTCCTATGTTTAGATATGCATGCATGACCTAAAGATTACATGTTCATTATATGTTTTATGAAATGACTGGCATGGTTAGGCATGGTTAGGTCAAGTCCTTATTCAAGTTTTATATGATTAGTATTGTCTTTCAGTCATTTATCATTCTGGAAAGTCTCAGAAAGTTTTGGGCAGTGGCCTAGAGGTTGGCCTGGAATTGTGGCTCATATCCTAGGACTGCACCCTCTGAACTAAGGATTTTGGGTTACAAATGCATTCAAGAAGGCTTATGCATACAGTTGGAGGGTCACAACCACACTCATGGAAGATTGTGCATGTGGATGGTAGTCTAAGTCACTAAAAAAAGTAGTCTATCTCGAGTTTGGTCACCTGGGAGGTCCTTTGGCCCCTAAGTATCCTGTAAGGCCTGTAGGATGTTAGTTTGTGGTCAGTAAGTCTCAGTTGTTGGCCCCACTTCCATAAATAAATCTTGGAGGTCAGGTCAAGTCATAGTAACTCTTCATCTCATGTTTACCCTGGCAGACCGGTGAAACTGGGTAAATGTGGGAGGGGGGTGTTACATAGCCTAAATATTTATGTACAAACATAATCATCATCATAACCAGGAAGGGGTATTATAGTAATTTTCCAAACCACATATTCACAGTCAAGTTGGGCATTGATTAACCAGGCTCTTTCTGTAGGAATATCCTTTCTATTACTAGTTTTCGTGCTTTATCCTTAGATTTGATAGGTGTGCTCTATTTGGTTATGTTTAGTGGCCTTAGGATATTTATTTTATAGATTTGTATACATATTTTTTAACCACCATAGTAGAGTTTAGTTTTCATTGTTCTTGTCACCTTGAGGGTCATGCTTCCCATGAGGTTTCTTTACCGATAGACGTACACTTAATCCTTCTGCCACCATAGGCACACCTACATCAAGGGTCATGTTGGATAATACTCAAGGGGGCAAACCTTTCACTCGACAAGTGGTTGAGCATAGTCTTCCACCTCATATTCATACCCTCATCACTCATACCTCATCACCCATATCTCAAGGTGGGGGTGTAGAATTTTCTATATCTCTACATAATCATTTCCCAAGATTATTCACGACTAGTACCACATCCATGGTAGAATCTAATATTTCCACATCGATTGTGACTAATGGTCTCCCATAGACTACATCAACACCTTCTTCTACAACCAAAGGTCTTATCCACACTACATCCACAAAGAACCCCTTCTCATTCTAAAAATATATTGGGATCCTTTTTCCCTCCATTTAGTACATCTACTATGGGTACCTCCACTTCATTGACCATGCCCCCTCCATTCATATTTTGCAAAAGCTCTAGCTTAGCTACGAGTAGCATAATTATGTCACAGGTTGGAGTTTCAAACTCCACATTCACATCCGCATCAATGGGGCCCATGATCAGTTATGGCATATAAGTAGAGAGTACATTCATTCCCAATGGTGGATTTCCTTATGGTTGGACTCCTTTTTCCTGATCCAGGTAATTCCCTAGCTTAATTGGGGATACTTTCATTTCTAGTGGGTTCACATTTCCTTAGGGAATTCAATCATCATGGGGATCTACATTCCAAGGGACCATGCATTTTCCTTCATATGTACAAAGGTTTGGGAATAGATTCCCCTTTGGGTACTAATATTTCTGGTTAACCTTTTGGCACACCATTTTTCCTAGGAGGTCAAGAACCTTTTGGGAATCCTTTTGTCATTGGGTGCATCCACCTTGGAGGCACTAACCTTCATGATGTCTACATGGGTGCTAGATTGAATACCTCTATTAAAACCACTTCCTCATGTCAAACCACCACTAGAACCCAAGCTATGGGTGGATCACCTCCTCCACTTGGGTCACAAGGGGAACCTACCCCCCAAGCCTCGTTCAACTCCCATTCTTGGTGACCCTTGCATAACCTAATATTTCAAATTTAATGAATGATCCCATCAACAACAATCTTGCATGGTCCCCAGTCCCATATAAACTTCCAGTAGACATAACTAATTTTGATGGTACATAAGTTTAAGAAGATCCTCCAGCCCATATTAGCACTTACAACTTATGGTGCTCATCCAACTCTTTCATGGATGATAGCATTAGGTTGTGTCCTTTCTAGTGGAATCTTAGCAATGGTTATGCCAAATGGAACATTTATTTAGAGAGTGTTTCTTATGATACCTTCATGTCTTTAGCATAGGAATTTGTTAACCACTATTAATTTCATGTTGGGTATGAAACTAGAACTGACATACTCACTGACTTCCATTAGGACACCTCCACCCACATTTCTTATCATATTCATGAGTGGAGAAGACAACAAAGTGTTTTTTGGACCAAGTTTATTGATGAGTTGTTGCGTGAATGGTTTATTAAGTTTGTATTTCCTAGGGTTTTTGAATATGTCTAAGGTAGTAGCCCAAATCAAGGAACAAGCCATTGTGTGAGCCCATCAATTAGACTTGATTTATTCTCAAGTGCGCACTCTATATGATATCATTCCTAGTACTCCTTGTTCATCAATTAATCCATTGAATCACAACCCCAAAACCCATGTTGAAGGTGTAGTGGGTTTTATATCCTCAGGAAACATAGGCCAGCTAGTCACTCAGATGGGACAAATGAACATCTCTTCTAGTGCCCTGGGTACTAAGCCTACCGCTCAAACTCCTAGTGCTCATGCTCAAACCTCTAAGGTCAATTATGTCCATTCCACATCTTTAAAGAATTCTCACCAATGAGGAGGTAAGAAGAAAAATAAAAACTCTAATAAACCTTTGACTAATGAACAAGGAGCACCTCAAGCACAAGATACCTCTAGGGGTGGCACAAAAGAGTAAAAAATGAAGGATATTATTCTTCCAATGTTTATGGGGAATAATAATGTGAACATGAGTGTCCTTGGATGGACAAGATCCATCGTTATTTCTTGCAACAACTTTTTTTTGTCAACCAGTTGTCTTGATGAATCCTTTTTTTATCCCAACAACAACACATTGTTACAAACCCTCCACCTCCTCGACAAGGAGGTGGGGGACCTCTTCTAATAATGCCTCATCATCCACACAAGATATATTCACGTTGGAACAACCCATCAACATCACAACCAGAACACATAATTATGAGAATCCTAACAGTGGTACTTCCACATTGAAACCCATGAATCCTACTCGACCCGATGGTATTCTTCACTGTGATGAACCATCATTGAAAATTATCTTTAATATTCCTAAAAGTGCACTTTGTAAGACTACGACATAATCCCATTGCAAGGGTTGCTCACATCTATATAATTATTGTGGATCTGGCCCACGCTCCTGTTGTTATGTTTTCACTCGAAGTTTTGCAATTTTTTTCCAAGAAACACAAGTCACTCTTAGCTACTATTGGTGGAATGGATCCCTCATATTTGAATATTATAACCTTTTATCCATCATCAATGAAACCCAGTCTTCCACATCATATTTCCTTCCAGATAATGGTCCATGTCTTCAGACAGCGCATTCATAGAACAATCTTCAACGACGGGTATCTACATGCATCATGTCATCGAATTATTGGAAAGCTCTAGATTCACTAAATTTGTCTCCACATAATTGTGTGTTAAATAACTTTTATAGGCATACCTTACAACGTCATGGGGTTTTTCCTTCTTTTCCTATCAAGCTTGGGGGTAAAAATATCTCAATTGAGTTCGAGGTTATGGATGCATCATTAGTATATAACCTTTTGCTTAGGTGAAGTTGGTTTTATGCCATGGTTGTTATTGTGTCATCCATATTCTGTGTCATGATGTTCCCCCATCAGGGTAAAATAGTTCCTATCGACTAGTTGACCTTATGCAAGCTTGACTTGTGTTTCCACAATAGTCAGCCAGTTTCCTTTGTAGGTGATTCCACTTCAATTGTTGAAAGCATTGCAGCAAGGATGTTCAAAGGCTCTTCGTTAATGGGAAATTTTCTCTTTCTTCCTCCTAAATTGTCACATTCAACCAACAGTATTAACATGATCACACCCATCACATATTATTTCGATTGGTTTGATGACCCTTGCATAATTTTTTCTCCTGTAGACATTGAAATGTATGGCAATCAAATGCCTTTGGACCCCATCGAGTTGGCTTATCCATCTATTCAAATGGAAATTGTTTACCCTGAGTCATGTTCTTCTCATGTTGTTAATCTTGACACCCTTGCCCCCATGGGGTATCGATTAGTCTAGTTCTCATAAATTCTTGTTGACGATGCTGGACTATTTTGTGGATGTTTGTATTTCATGTTTGCTTTCACATGTACTAATATAGTTGAACTATTTTGGTTATTATAGTGCTTCTATTGTTGAGAATGTGTTGTAATGGTTGTTATCATTGTCCCATCCTTGTGGACTATTCTGTAGGATACTAGACAAATATTTTCTTGTTTATTGATGAAAATCGTTGCATCCGATGTGGACTATTCTATTGGATGTTAGACAGATCTTCCCTTTTTTGTTAGTTATAAAGACTGTCGCATCCGTTGTGGACCATTTCATTGGTTGTTGGAAAATTTCTTCTGGTTCATGTGTGTCTCTTCCTAGGTGGTACTATTACCTCTCACTTAGAGGCTCACTTTTCTCTCCCCCTTTGTAATAGAATAACCTCGACACAAGGAACTGCACACTCCCCTTGTTTTTTGGTGATACCATTGCATCACTCCCTTGTGATGATAGTTAGAGTCAAGGAAAATATTTAAGGATTTGAAAACTGGGCCTTTATACCAGATGGGACTCCTACACCAAACAGTGTGAGGTCTTATTGGGACTTCATATTGGGGAAATCCCCTGAGTGTTGGTGGGTCCAACACTATCAACATTCCTAGCACTAGAAGGAGGGAAGCCAGTATTTTATGGATGATAGACCCATCGACCCCACTAATCCATCTTCTATTCAACGAAGAAACGTTCACTCCATCTCCCCTACTCATACTTTTGAAGGTGTTGACTCTTCCCATCCCAAGCCTGAACGTGAAATCTTGTATGATTAGCTTCGAGTTGTCTACCCCATCACCTGTTAGTTTACAAAATATGTTGGATTGATTCGAGGAGTAATCAGTCTTCCTTATTCTCAAAAGAAGAATAAGACCACCCCAATAGGAATAGTAGTCTCGTTCGTTGAAGAAGTGGTTCTTACCATGCTTGAATAATTAGCAGATGTTGTGGAAAGGGAATAAAATCCTCCACTCTTTCAAGGAGGTAACGAAGGCAACCCCTTACTCTAGGGGTCAACTTTTGGCGGGACAAGCTGAGTAGAAGAGGAAGAGGAACCATCATATTTGGAAAAGGAAGAGGAGGATGAAAAAGAGGAAGACATGGCAGAACCAAATCTATATTGGATTAATCAGGGCCCACTAGTACTTCCTGGTGTCCTGCACAAAATGTCGAGTCATGCGGAGAAGCTCTTAACGAAATATGACCTTGACAAGATAGTGAAGGTTTAATATCACTTAGACAAATTTTACCTACATCTGCAAACACTTGAGGTACATTTCATGTAGAATTTGTCCATGTACCTTACATGGTAGAGTAGTTGTATGGTACCACCATGTACCTTACATGGTAGAGTAGTTTTATGGTACCACCATGTACCTTACATGGTAGAGTAGTTGTATGGTACCATAGCCTTCCTCCAAACTCCATCCAGAATTGGAGGGGATTCAAAAAGATCTTTCTTGAAAAAATTGTTGAAGACAACACCACTTCCATGTTATTAAAGGAGATGGGTAATCTAAAGATGGAGCAGAAAGAAAAAGTTAAATATTCCAATCAAAGGTTCAATCAAATCTTGAACAAATTTTAAAAAAACACTAAACCTCATGACTCAATCACCATAGATTACTACACTTTTTCCTTGCCAACAAATATTTTGCAGCTTGTGAAGCGAATTGTGAGACAGACATTAACATAAAACTATGAAGAAGATATCATCATGGAGAAGGAATTGTGTGCTATTGGAGTCATCATAAATGATGAATAAAAAAAATACTCCAAGGACACAGGTAAGAGGTCGCAGGCCTCCGTGAGCAAGGCTAAGGAGAAAGAACGTAATGATCTCGAAAGCCTAACTCACCTCATGAAGTCCCTGATGACTGAAATGGTTGAGCTCAAACAAAGGACAAGTGAGACTACCGTGAGTAGAAAGCCTAAAAAATTCTTGCTCAGAAGGAATTTAGCTTATGGCAGCAGCAGCAATCAGCGGGTAAAATTTGCACAGGGTTCCAATGTTGTCTTGAATATTGAAAAAATTGGCACGGATTCATATTACACATTTCATTATGAGCATCATTCGGAGAAGACGTGCCCACAATTGAACCACCTCATAAGTAGAATGGTTGTGTTTTTTTTTTACTCAATCATGGTTAAGGAGGACATTGAGCCCAATGAAGAGAAGGAATAATTTGTTGCATCTGATGAAGCTCCAAGCATTGGGCATGCAATGAGCATGTATCATTTCATTCTCACAGCCTAAAAGAGTATTGCCAATAAGTAGCCTCTGAGTGATGGTCTAGCCCAGAAGCAGAGAAACTGATACAACTTAAGAATCCAAGGGATAACTATTGTGATTGAGGTGCTGAAGCAAAATTTTAAAGAAAATATGTTAAGGAAACTCAATCCTCTGGCTAACCTAGCGCAAAACACTCAGAGCAAGTCCAGGAAAGCAGTATCAACAAAATGTTTTTCCGACAGCAAGTAGGGTAGAACCATCCCTCCGAAAACAACAAGCCAAGTTCCATCCCTAGACATATTGGTCAATCTACCATAGTGGATTATAACATTGTAGATGATATGAAGAAGGTTTGTGCAAACATCTCCATGTTTGAACTTAGAAAGATCATGAGCCAGTAGGACATCCTTCTACGGGCACTTGGGAAAACCTCCTCAGGTAATGCCACCTCTTAATACAATGGATCTATTAAGTCTCCTGATGCTCTCGCATCTATACTTAACACTCTCACGATGGATGCAAACACACTATGCCTGCCATTCATGTTAAAATTTGAAATATTCAACTTTAATGTACACAATTTCTTGGTTGATTTGGGTGCATCGGTGAATGTCAAGCCACTGTCTATTCCAAGAAGATCAGTGCTAAATGGGAAAATATGGGTGCACAAATTATTCAGCTGGACAGAACTCATGTCTAAGCAATTGATGAACTCAAGGATGTCATCATTCATTTATCATCTGAAGAGTAAGTTCACCAATGTATCAACATAGTGATATTGGACATTTCGGAAGCATACGAAGTGTTACTGACTAGATACTGGTCAAGCAAGCTCCAAGGATACTTTTCGATAGATTGGTCGCACCTATGGCTTCTGTACAGGGGCAGGAACAATCAGATATGGGTAGAGTCAAAGAGATACATGAATCACATGGTGACTCCCTTGAATTGACATAACGAGCCAATGTCTTTCGTAGAACTATTATTTGGCAATTATTTTATGGAGACACAATTGGGGTGCTATCTTGCAGAGCTATCCCAGTTCCTCTAGACACATAGTTGGATCTCCTTCCATGTCTAATTGGCGATAATTATGTATAGTTAGTATTAGTAGTAGTAGTATTACTAGTGCAGTTATCAGTCCGTGTACATATGATATCTGGACTATGTAATTCGATGGATCCAAGATATGGGATGGCTTTGGAGTTGGTTTCGTTTTAAAATACCCATTGCAGAGAAAAAATTTGATCTCTAACCGCTTGGAATTTGAGTGCATGAATAACACTGCAGAGTATGAATCACTTGTCTTGGGCTTACAAAAGGCCATCGACCTCAACGTTTCCATTCTAAAAGTAGTAGGTGACTCTGAAATCGTGGTGCGTCAAGTATGTAATACTATACATTGTGTATCACCTCATCTTAAAAGTTATCAACAAGAGGTATGACGAATCATCTCTCACTTCCAAGCCTTTAATATTGTTTCAATTCCAAGAATGTGTAATGTAGCAGCATATTCCTTTGAAAACGTTGTTGCTAGGATGTCACCCTTAAGGTACAACTTTTCTATTGAAATTTTATATAAAACCTCTGTCTTGGATAATATAACTAAATTATGTGTTTTTTATGATGGCCAATAGATATTGTAGTTTATGGTGAATGCTAACGTATTCAAGGACGAAGTGATCGATGAGGACAAGCACAAAAAGGCACTATAGGATGCAACCAATGCAAGTAAAGGAAACCTCATCCCCAAGGGTGTGGTTTCATTAGAGAAGTTGTATGATCTGTATAACTACTTTCGGGGGCCCATTAATGCCAAGACCCACAGTTCCACTCTATTGCACGAACAAATCAACTTGGGAACTGATAAAGATCTAAAATATGTCAACCTCGGTATTTGTTGTGCACCACAAGAGTGGCAAGCCTTCATCCACTTGTTCAAGCAGTATCGTGATGTCTTCGTGTGGACGTGCGAAGAATTGAATAAATATGACACACTAATCATATAGCATGTAATACCAATCAAGGAAGGGGACAAGTCATTTCAACATAAACGGAGAAAATTTCATCCAACACTTGAGCCCCTCATACAAAAGGAGTTGACAAAACTGTTGGATTCTTGGATCATATACAAGATGCGATGTTCACATGTGTGTAGATTTTTGGAATCTCAACTACACCTCGGACAAGGATAACTACCCTGTGCCGTCCATGGAGAAAATACTGAAAATAGTATCGGGGGATGAAATGTTTTCTTTGCTTGATGGATTCTCAGGATACAACCAGTTTTTGGTAGCAGATCCTAACATATTAAAAACTACTTTCAGGATGAAGTGGGGCATGTTCGATTTCGACGAATGTCATTTGGGCTAGTCAATGTTGGTGCAACATTCCAATGTGTGATGGACATCACCTTTCACGAGCTTATTGGATAGATCTTAGTGGTCTATCTCGATGATGTGATAATATTCTCCAAACAGAGGTCAGACAACTTGCACCATTTGAAGAATATTTTTTAGCAATGTCGTAAATACAGGATATGCTTGAATCCTAAGAAGAATATCTTTATAGTGTCTGAAGCTAACCCCCTGGGGCACATGATTGCTAAAACTGGGATCAAGGTAGACCCAGACAAGGTCAGGACCATCACACAGATTCCTCACCCAGTGAACAAGAAAGCCATGTAGTCTTTCTTGGGGAAGATTAACTTCCTCCGTAAGTTTATCTTCGACTATGCCTAGATTCTTAAACCAATACAGGAGATGATAAAGAAGGACATAGTTTAAATATGGGATAAGAGGGAAAAGGATGTGTTTTCGCATATCAAACAAGCTATAGCGAAATCACCCGTGTTTTACAGCTCCGACTTCGGTAAAGACTTCTTGCTCTACACTTTTGCTTCTGACACTTCTCTTGTTGTTGTGCTCACTGGGAAGGATGAGTTTAACAATCAACAACCTATTTCCTTCATGAGTGAAAGTTTGCAAGGACCAGAGGTCAACTACTCCGTTGTCAAAAAATAGGCTTATGTAGTGTACAAGGTAGTAAAGCACTTCAGACCCTATATGTTAAAGAACCGTTGTGTTATGTTTGTTCCACACCTATCATTCAGATCACTACTCTTTTAGCAAGAGTTGGGTTAAAGGAGGGTGAACTGGGTGACTGAGTTACAATAATATGACCTAGACCTCAAGCCAGTTCACATGATTGAGGGTCATGGTCTTTTCCAGTTAGTAGCAAAGGTAGTAAACACAAAAGAGGAAGAAGAAGATCTCGCAGGATGGGAGCAAGAGATTGAAATGTACAACGTTGAGTGAGCCACCCCCACTGTGGACATAGACTCTTAGTACAGAGATGTGAACCAATAACTCAATCATTGCAGAGTGCCCTCTCACTTCTCTACATGGCAGAAAAGGGAACTCCGATTGAAAGCATTATCAATTAGTTGGTTCATGAGGTGTTATTCAGGAAGCACCACAATTGAGTACTACTCAGGTGTTTGGAGGCTCACGATTCAGAAAATGTATTATGTGATCTCCATGACAGACTAGCCAGGGGACACTTTACAAGAAACATTACAGTACATAAGGTTATGCGGGCCAGATTTTACTGGCCTGCATTATTCAAAGATGCTTATGCCTATTCTCGCAAGTGTCTGGTCTATCAAAGGTGTGCCGGCAGAAATCAGAAGTCAAAAGCCTTGTTGTAGCTCATTGTAGTGGAAGAATCCTTTCAATAATGGGGCTTGGATGTCATTGGGGAAATTTTCCCACACTCATTGAAGCAACACTACTATATCCTAACCGTTATAGACTATTTCACGTGATGGATAGAGGCAGTTCCACTAAAACAGGTGAACGATCAGGAAGTCATCATCTTTCTACAGTAGAACATCATCTCCTAGTTTAGCATTCCTACGTCACTTATTTTTTACAATGCAACATGCGTTTCATCATTGATACTTTATGATTTTGCATTGTAAAATGGTATTATACTGAAACATTCAGGTAATTATTATCCGCAGGGGAATTGTCTTGCTAAATCCATGAACAAGAACACCATTTGTATCATCAGAAAGACCATATTCTCTAAACAATGAAACTAACACTCTTCTTTGGTGAATGCCTTATGGGCTTACTGATTAATGCCTACACCTTCTCTGAACACCTCCCCCTACTTCATGTTGTATGGAAAATAATCCATCCTCCTGTCAAACATCTACTTGCCTACTCTCAAACTGTCGCAAGAGTCCCAAGGCAAGCCATGTATTTTAGTTCAGCATAGGATGGACACTTTGCACAAGCTATAGGAAGAAAGGTTGAAAACCAAAGAAAAAACAAATCTTCACCAGAGTCGTATCAAGAGGTTGTTCGATAGAAATTTTGTAGGAAAAAATATCTTTAGTGTGTGTGACTTAGTCCTAAAGTGGGATAAGGCCCATGAGGAAAAAGGCAAACACACTAAGTTTCAGTCCCTGGGGATTGGTCTATACACAGTACACGAGAAGCTTTGCCAACACACATATCATCTTCAATCACTTGACAAGAATATTGACTCTCTCCCTGTCAATGGTGAAGAATTAAAGAAATATTTTCAATGAATATCTGGGGTTGCGCCCCACACTATGTATATAGTCTTTTCTTTTTTATTGTTTGTTCATTTTCCTAAATTTTATGTTGTTTTTGGCATGTAAATAAGTGTTGTGCTTGACTGTGATGTGGCTTCTAAGTGTGTGTGTGGCTAAAGTCTAAAGATTCTTGTGACACTACAACATTTGGCTAGCCTTTTTTCCATTTTCCTTTTGTTGATCCTTTTGGGTGATGAAATTCCGACAGAAAATATGATATGTCTGAAGGATAGTTGTGGTCTAACCATAAACCCATGGCTAGTTTGGAAGCCTCATGCCTATACTCATTTTTTTTTTATGGTGTTCTTAAGCTTATCCAATTAGTAGAAATGGAGAAGGAAAATCTACACAAGCAAACCTAAATCACAGGTCTTCATATGCTTGTCTAAGGAACAACCTCTTCTTCTCTCAATAAGTCAGAATCCCTCTTCTGTCCCAAAATAAATAATTTTTGATGCACAATTCTCTTTAAAGAAATAAATAAAGGCAAAATAAGAGAAAGGCTTCCTGCACAAAGAGGCAAAGCAAGCAACTCTGTCGGGGTACTATCCAAGGTCGCTGGTAGCGGAGCAATGCTTTTATTCCTGTGTGACTCCGTCGGGGTATTGTCCAGGCTTGCTAGCAGTGGAGAAACACCAGAGATAAAAAAATATCTCTGAAAATATTAAGCTCACAAGCTAAAATACCCTTCCCAACTCAAAACATGGTGATTGTGTTGAATTTTATGTTGTGTTCAAATTATAGGGTATAGAGGGAACCACGTCTACCCATGGGGTAAGTGGGAAGGCCAAAATGAACTGCATAATGAATCAATACTCCCTAAGGAATCAAGGTCCTGCACAAAAGAGACTAACTAAGATGGAGAAGCTGGAATTCAACTAGTGTGTCGCCAAGTGTTGTAGTTGCTACAACACCCTCCAAAATTTTGGCTTGCACTCAAATTTCAGAGCCTTCCTTGGTATTTTCCTTGATTGTTGCAAACACTCAAGCTTAGCCCATGATATTTCTTGAAGTTCTTTGACCCTTTTTTCTTGTTGGATTACTTGTCATCTTTCTGAATGTTTGACTGTTATGTGATGTTTGCGAGCCTTTTCTGGTGGCTTCAAAGGTCGTTTTTTGTGTAAATGGATTTTCCTAACCATGTAAACATTTTTCACAATCATAAATAAATTCTTTAACGTTGTCACATAAGTGTCGTCACGATCATCCCAAAGTCTATCTTAAGTCTCGCACTTGTCGCATCTTATCATGAGAAAGTCACACAGAGGAAAATGCTTTATTTGTTTTCCAATGATCTATGTTGTTAAGTCGTCAAAGTATGCTAAGTGTGTGATCAAAAGTCGTGTTCATCATGAATCCAACTCCCTTCCCACACTTAGCCATTTCCGTTCCTGACCAGGCAACTTAGCTTCACTGGACCCTGACTGAGCTACGTATTGTGCAGTCTGAGTCCCCATTGATGTGACCTTGTTTCCTAGAACAGTGCATTGCACAGTCACTTTCCTCGAGGGTTGTGGTTCTACGCAATTCCAAAGTCCAGCAGCCTCCCTTGACCTCCATAATTGCACAATTGTGCCTCCCAATATTCCTTGAACTATGCACTTCACACCTTCAGCCCTCAAGCTTTTCCCTTACCTATTAGAACTGCACAATGCACATAGAGCCTAGCTTCCCTTGGCCTCCAAAACTATGCATATGCTTCCTCCAATTCCCTTCCCTCAGCGAAAACTCACTGCTCCAAAAAACTATGCAGATTTTCCCTTCAGGCCGCTCTGCTACCTAGTCCCCCTTGCCTCTCAAAACTACATATCTATCCTCCCAGGGCCTCATCCCGTAGAAACAACTATCGTATTGAACTACACAATTCTGACCCTCAGTGGGCACTGCACAATTTTTCTCCTTTGTGAGGACTGTGCAGAAAAATTCCTCGGTCAAGCTTGAGTTGCACTCTGTGTAGTCTCAGTGATTAAGCTCTCTCCCTGTCATCTAGAACTGTGTAATGCGCAATCACTGAGCCCTTCCTCCCAGTTTGTGACTTTTTCCAAGCTCAATCCATGGATAATAATGCATCATTTTAGGCTAGGGATTTTTCATATTAATGTCCTCCCATCATGAGTGAATTGCAGGAACATGTACACTATCAAGTCATGGTGAGATGATGAAGAAGGAGAAGAAGGAGGGAAGCATGCCTAAAGACTCACTTGTAGTTGAACTTACAAGTGGACCTATCAAGAGCAAGCAAAGGGACACAAGTTTGTAACCATCTTCCAAGGCCGAAGATCATTGAAGACCCTGCATCAGCAAGCTATATGGAGGGGAAGAGAAAGCACATTCAAGAACACACCTAGCACTCAGCAACAACATTCATTTGGCATTGACATATCATCAAGCCATTCTATGTCAACAATGTCATGTCAATTCATGTCATGAGCTGTCATATGACACATCACTATTGTGGACCATGTTATTTAATCAAATTTATTGTAAAGTGGAAGTCCAAAGGACACACATGAATATGAAGAGTCATGTAAGTTGAAAATTCATAAGAAGTTGAACAGTCATGAGGGAAGCCAAAGAGTCACAAAGGGGAATCATCACCCCTTGGTTATATATGCCCCTTCATTATATGATAAACATACTTTTCACCTAGGCTCCTCCCGCAAGGCATTAAAGAGATCAACTAGTTCTTTGAGGAGCAAGGATTGGCTCCAATGTCTCACTTCTGGGGCTAGGGATGTACAATGTAAATATGTGTCTTGGAACTTTTTCTTAATAACATTAGCCTTTTAAGGCCAACACCTTCATCATGCATGAATTATGAATGTTTGTAAGATTATTTTGTGGACGTCTGTATTTCATGTTTTCTTTCACATGTACTAAGATATTTGAGCTATTTCGGTTATTTTAGCGCTTCTCTTATTGAGAATGTGTTGTAATGGTTTTTATCATTGTCCCATCCTTGTGGACTATTTCCAAGGATACTAGTGTCTCTTCCTAGGTGGTACTATTACCTCTCACTTAGAGGCTCACTTTTCTCTCCCCCTTTGCAATAGAAGAACCTCAACATAGTTGCATCGTACACTCACTAGGCACACTCCCCTTTATTTTTAGATATACCATTTCATCACTCCCTTGTGCTGACAGTTAGAGTTAAGGAAAATCTTTAAGTATTTGGAAATCAGACCTTTATACTGGATGGGACTCCTACACCAAACAATGTGAGGTCTGATTGGGACTTCATATCAGGGAGATCCCCTGAATGTTGGATGGTCCAGCACCATCAACACTTCCTTGATACTATGATGCCATCTTGGAAGCAACGGTGATTTTTGATCCAACTTGGAAAGAATCTCATCATTAATCATTATTCCTTCCTTATTTATAACATTTGAATGATGACTTTCACAACCTCCTTTCATCACGAAATGTCAACTAGGTATGAGATCTTGACACAACACATGATGTGTTCTCTTAAGGGAGCTTTGCAAATATCTCTCCTATCATCCCCATCGATATTTTCGTGAAACTTTGGGTCATGGAAAACATCATGGTTAGAGTGAATTGCACTCCCTATGATATTACTACTTATACCACTCTTTTCACTACAATATGAAAAAAAAACTTTCTTCCTATGAAGGAATGCTTGGCATTGATCCCCAATTTATAAAAAATTTGCTTCACGCTCAATCTATATATTTGGTTCCCCTGACAAAATGGGTTTCTAACATTTTCCTAGTAACTAAAAACTAGGGTACTATTCATGTATGTTTGACTATAGGGATTTGCATAAGACGTTTCCAACATGGGTTTCCCACCTCATTCCCATCACCAATCGAAAAGATATTATCCATCTCTCTGTCGACCATAGGGGTTCGCCTCACACATCTCCCACATGGGTTTTCAACGTCATTCCTATCATCAAGAGACACGTACTTATTTCATATATTGGACTATAGGATTTTTTCTTGTCCAAAATATAATGATTTGTAAGGGGAACACTATAGTGGATCCCTTGAATGGGCTCTATATCAATAAGTGATATGCATATCCCTCTAGGTGTATTCTCATGTACATATGTAATTAGTGTGCTTTTACTTTTTTTTGCATGTGTGTCACATTTTGGTCTATTTCTCATCATGTTTGGTACTTGGTTTGCAAACATCTGAATCCCCTTTGATTTACATAGGATATATTGATGGCATCAGTTGTAGTTCCTAAAACAATGCTTCTGTAGCATGGGTACTATTTTCGCCCACTTATGAACTTTTGATTTTAGGGGGCATCTTTCTAGGCCCTACTACTAACAATATAGTGGACTAAAGTGTTGTCATTGAACTCTTAACTGAGGCCATAGCTCTAGGCGTCTATCAATTGGTGGTCAATATGGAATCTTAACTCATGGTATCACAACTAAATTCTTGTCTATCATGTCTAGCATGATGTGTAATTTTATTGTTATCTCATGGTAGATATGATTGAGCATTCATTTGATCACATAATTTCTCGACATGCCCCTAGGAGTTCTAATGCATTGGATAACTCATTGGATAATTATGCATTGGAATGCCATTTGTCACATATGTAATATCAAGATAGTTGTGTTAGGTGTGGAGCCTGATTATCTTCATGATTCAGATGTCTTTGTTTCAGTCGGATGTATACCCCAAGAAGACTGTACACCCCTAGAAGGAAATCCCTCGATTTATATGAGGGAAATGTATTATGGTAGTGTATTTTTGTATTCTAAGTGAGAAAGAGATAGGAGATTGTGTGAGAGCGAAGAGGAAATTACAGCAGAACTGTTGTAGGCTATATCTCTTCATTTTGCTAGATAATATAAAAGGAATAGGTAAAGTTTTCATAAAACAACAAAATGGAAACCAATGGCTATTGAAGGAGGTAAGGAATGTTCCAGATCTGAAGAAAAATATAATTTCAACAGGGAAGTTGAGAGGTGAAGGTTGTGTAACTACTTTTATAGATAAAACCTGGAAGGTCACTTAAGGAGCCCTAATAATAGCAAAAGGAGAAAAGTTTGGTGCATTGTATTTATGCAATGGCATTTCTAATTATGTTAATGATTTTACCTCCACAGGAGCATATACAACAGTGTGGTATCATAGGCTTGGGAACATGAGTGAGAAGGGGATGTCGTTTCTTCACTCAAGAAATTTGTTGCTAGGTTTGCAGCATGTTGATTTGGATTTCTATGAGAATTGTGTTTATGGAAAATAGAAGAGGGTCATATTTCTTAGATTTGGGAAAGAAAAGAAGAGCGAAAAAGTAGAGCTTGTGCATACATATGTATGGGGACCTACTCAAGTATCATTTCTCGATGGATCTCGTTATTATGTTACTTTTATTGATGAAGCAACCAAAAAACCTATATTTATTGTATTAGAAATAAATCTAATGTATTTGATACTTTTAAGAAATGGAAATTTTTGGTTGAGAATGAGATAGGAAAGAGGTTGAAGTGTCTCAGATTAGACAATGGAGGTGAATATTGCAACAAAAATTTTGAGAACTATTGTTCAGAGCATGGGATTCATAGAGAGAAGACAGTTCTAGGAACAACACAAGAAAATGGTGTCTCGGAAATGATGAACGGGACAACCATGGAGCATGCAAGGTGCATGAGATTTCATGCAAGATTGCTCTTACAATGTTGCATAGATGTAGATATTATTGTTTATCTAATAAACAGAGGGCCTTCAAGTTCCTTAGATGGTGGTATTCTAGAGGAGGAATGGACAAGTAAAAAGGTAAACTACTCATTTCTAAAGACTTTCGGTTATGAAGTCTTTGTCCACATTAATAAAAAAATAAAACAAATCTTGAGGAAAAATCAAAGAAATGTACTTTTATTGGATATGGTGTTAATGATTTTAGTTATCGCTTATATGAAAATCATAAAATCATTAGGAGTAGAGATTTCATATTCAATTAAAAAGTCCAGTATAAGAATCAGATATAGGAAAAAGAAAACAGAGAATACACAGTGCTTGATGAGGTCATAGAAAAATTAAAGGTGTTTGAAAATCATAATGATCAATAGCCTTAACAACAACAACAACCACAATAGCAACATGCACCTCAAACACATGAAAGTGGTGTTAGAAGATCTACTAGGATAAGTAGACCCCCTGTGTCACGCGGAATGAGTCGATCTTGCGGACAAGATAGACCTTCCTAGAATCTAAAGAAGACCTAATGACAAGCAAACCAACCAGACACTATCTTTCTCTAAATGTGCTTTTATAGATAATGGAAAACAAATGCGTTTAAGGCCTACCTCATGTCCAACCCAAGTTTGGGGATGCCTTCGCTCCTTTGATCCAAGTAAGTTCCTTTGTCGCAAACCTGCAAACACAAACAAGGCAAACGATTAAATAGCACCTGAATAACCAGTATTATAAAACATATTTAACATGAAAGTCAAGGAGTCCATGAAACAAATAACATGAGATACTTGTTGAGAAAAATGAGCTTGATTGTATTAATTCAAAAGGAGAAGAACTTTACAACCTTTGCCTTGACGTTGTACAAGCTCCTCCTAGGGTCCAACAAGAAGTCTCCTCTACTTTGACAAGCTTCACTCACTCCCCCAATGAAGCCAAAAAGGTATGTGATCTCTCCTCTTAAGCTCAAATAGGAAGTCTTGATTTCACTAGCATTTACCCTCAAAAGTTCAGCTTCTAACCCCCCTAGCCACTAACCCAATGCCTCAATTTATAGTGCAATGGAGGGCAGTTACTAGGTCCTCCTTCAAAGGGATAGAATCCTCCTTCAAAGGGATAGCTCCTCCTAACAAGGGATTAGCTCCATCTCTTTTGGGATGCATGAACCACTTTGGAGCGAACAATCCACATCAAAATTCCTTCTAGAAACATCTAGAATTAACCCAAAGTGAGTTTTTAAAGATAAAAATTGCGCCTTTTGAATTTCACAGGGGTATGCACCCTCCCCTTTACATAAAAAGCGTATAAGTACACAGATAATCTGAACAAAAGGTGTGGGCCCACAGGCAAAAGTGAGAGAAAGTTCCGAACTAGAGTTACATTGCTTTTTTGATGTCTTTCTCTCATTTCCAAAGCTTGTTTGGAAGAGCTGAGGTCTGAGACTTGCTTAGGAGGTTGGCATAGGTGGTGATAGACCCATACCTGACTGCAAATAATCAAGGTGACGATATTTTTGTGTAACAAATTGCCCCCTAAAGTGCAAAGTCTATAGTAGATGAGGATTTCATTTATCATATAGGAAGAGTGAAGTACTTTATCATTTCGATGATCATCTTGTGGAGAGCCCGGTTGGAACCTGTAAAAACATTAAATGCAAAATATATATATGAGATCATATCATCGCTGAGGTAGGCATTCCCATACTCAGATAAAAAATGACTAAAAGACTGAAAACTGACTAGAATACTAAATACTGCTCTGATATAGGAATGATCTCGTAACACATCATAAGTACAGACACATGTGGACACAGTATGGACGCAGCCATCTGTTTATGAATAGTCCATAGTATAATGAATACAAAATTCCTCGCAGCCTGGATGGTGGAACTAGATCCAGGGTCTTCATTTCTACGTCCCGAAATAGTACGATTCTATCCATGCAAATGAATGTGTCGAAATCGAACATGGTAGAAACCGCTTGATTACCAGTCAATGATGTAAACTGTTAACAAGCGTGAGAGAAACCACCAGTAATGGCAATGGCTCTCAAAGTACTCAGTACAATCCATGAGATGTGATAAGATGCGTTGAAGTCGAACATGTCATGGGATCCCTTGATCAAAAGTCAATGATGTAAACTGTCGTCAAAGGCGAGAAACCTGCCATTGAGGCATGCAGATCTCAAGGTACTGACGATTCCTAGATCATCTTTCTAGATAATGAGTTGAAGTCGATAGAAAGCGATCCGTCGTGGGCAAGCCCACAACATGAAATCATAGATCAAGCTGAAGAAATTTAGCTGCAAGGACTGACTCAGGGATGGTCAAGATGGATGACAGACATTTTGCAGATGAATGGCTTATTTGCACTGACCTCTTGAACACATAACGACACGACAGATGGTTTGGTGACAAGTGACCCAAAGTTAATACCCAGAAACCGGCTGAAGACTTTCAATATGGTTTGATCAACTGTTAGGTAAAGAATTTCCCAACCCAGGTGAATGAAAGTGTCGTGTTCAAGAGTGGTTGTAAAGTGTGATAAACATACTTACTTTTCTCTCTTTTCCCCCACCATTTCTAGCAAGTACCTATTTATTTTTTACAAGCTTGAGGAGGATAACATATGCTTAATTATAAGCTCACCCTTCGGGTGAGTCCAACTTAGTTTAAATTCGGACCCTAAGAAGGAGTGGTCCGTTCCTGTTTGTAATAGAAAAGGTCCTTTACTGTCGAAATTTAACGAGTCCAGTATAGGAGAAACTCGACGTTTTTTCATTTTTAGAGAGTCTAAAAAAACTTAAGAAGACTCCAGGGTTTGACTTTTTCGTAAATTTGTGTCTCCCAAGCCCGAAAAAGTATAAAATAATATTTGAGAGAACCGCTTGATCTTTTACGACCAAGGAGTACTTTTCGTTATTAGTGTCTTTAATCTGAAAAAGTAAAAAAGAGACCAAGGACACGTTTTTTTATAACCAATATCGAATTTGAAACGACAAAAATACAGCAATCTTTCTATGGTTTTACAGTCGAAAAAGAGCTGTAAATCGACCGTCTTTAAATTCCGTTTTAACGAGTTTAAAAGAGAAACTCGGCAATCTTTTCATGTTTTAGGAGTCAGAAAAGGGCTTAAAAGGTGACTCTGGTTGAAAATGATAGATTTCACCTGAGTAATCCTGTTATCTTGCACAAAAACACAAACATTATTCATACCTGCTTGAAAGAGATAAAAATGACGCAATAATACCTTTTTAAAGTGAAACATAAACAAATTCGAAATTTATTTACTCAAAAAACTTATAAAAAGGGGGTTTTCCCATTCATTTTTATCATTTGTGATTTGGGTGAGGAAATAGTGCTTTTTCTCTGAAAACTTCCCGAGAGGATTGCAGAAAATCAAACCGTCGGAATCAGACGTTGTCTTCACCAGGTAATCCACATCATCCTCCTCTTGTTTTTCAACCATTTAGTTTTTCAATTTGGTCATTTATTTGGTTTTTTAGGAGGGTTTTTGGGCAAAAAACCCGCGCTCGGGGTACGCAGGCTCACCACTGCGAACCTGCGGACCCTGACTTTTTCTCCATTGGGAAAAAGCTCGGGGTCTGCACCTTCCATGTGGACAAAGTGTAGCCCCACGCACTGTGTCCAACAGGAAGGGTGCGGACCCCGCCATGAGGGTTTTTAACCCAAAAATTCTCAAAATTTGACCAAAGAAAAACATTTCTAACATTCTAATTGATCTTGTGGTTTGATGTAGGGAGTACACCATGCTAGAATGGCACGAACGAGAACACGAGGATGTGGATGCAGCCACATGGAATCATCAACTTTCGCTTGGTGCTTTAAGGGCGTGCGGACTGTACAAATACTGGGCCATTCCTGGCATGAGGGCTCAGGTGGATTTCTTGTAGTGGATGGTTGATAGGTGGAACGTCCAGGATCAGTGTTTCTTCATTGGTGGCCACCAGCTCGAGATTGAGCCGGTGGACATATACTTTTTGACCAGTTTGCCTAAGAGAGGCGTTGACTTGACCCTGTTCGGAGCTAGTGCAGGTGGCCAGTACGTCGATAGTCTCTGATTAGAGTACTACAATAGGCAGTCTAGAGACAACGGGATAGACATAAAGTACATATCCCTTCCTGAACTGAAGGTAATTGCATTCACTGTTACTCAACTTTGCAGGGCTGCCGCTTTACACATTGCCACCGGATCCCAGATGCGTATGGTAGTCGATTGCTTTCAGGGCACTGTTTTCAACTGGTGCGATACTGTGTTGGCCAATGTGAAGGGCCAATTGACCAGGGCCAAGAACGAATGGCTAAAGACTTTTTGTTATGGTGTTATAGTCATCATCTTTGGCCTAGAGAGGATTCCTATGCTCATCCCGCAGCACCTAACAGTTGTAGTTGGGCATCCTTGAGAGCCCAGACTGATGCGATGGGTCGCAGTCATGGCCCGTCATCCTGACAAGGGGACCGAGGTCATCCGGTTCAAACCTGAGTTTTTCCAATGGTTGGAGCATCAGGTTTTCTCTATCCAGGACTTTCTATGCTGGGATTGACTTTCGTGGAGACCCAGACATGGCTCTTCCTCCAGGAGAGCAGTGGGATGACTCAGGTAATCATTTTCAACACTTTCCTAATGTTAATTTTTTTATTATTTTTATATCGTCTCAAAAACTGATAGTAATAATTTTAAAATGCAGATGTGGGTCCACAGCGACTAGCCACTCTCCGGCCTTTCGAGAGA
>APFE030323266.1:0-25759 GCA_000404065.3 Pinus taeda
TTGTTATTAAAAATATTTAGATTCACAAAAATTATTAATGATCTATTTATAATTTTTTTTAGAGATAAATTGTCAAAATAATTGTAAATTTGATTTATTTAATGTTAAATAAAAATGTCACAAAATTTATGAATAATAAAAAGATATCAAAATTCCATGCAACTTATGATTTTAGAGTGAGTTGAAAAAGTAATTGTAAACCTAATGATCGCCCAATAAATTGTTGTGATATATTTCTTTTACTTTCAAATTTTTAATGAAAATATTGAGGATCACAAAAGTCATTGACTATTTTTTTTTTTAAAGATAAATGGTTAAAAAATGTTAATTGGACCAACTTAGGTTGAATACTAATGGTACAAAATTTATGAATAGGAAGCGAACAAAAATCTTTGCCAATTATCATTTTACAATAAATTGAAATTACACTCATAAATATAACTTTATGATCACAAAAAATTAAAAAATAATATTTTTTAGTGGCACATAACCATCGAAATAATAATCTATAAATTACAATTATAAATATAACTTTATGATCACCAAAAATTATAAAAATAATAATTTTTTAGTGGCAAATAACCATCGAAACAATAATCTATAACTGAGAAATGGAAATAATGAAAAGTAATAAATGGAAAAATGAAAAGTAATAAATAAATAAGTTGTGACAAAATATTTTAAACTTGAATATTCTCTCATGATAATTTTCTCCCCCACCTTCTCAACTAACCTTTTGCATCTATGTGAATGATTTTCTTTGGTTTAATAACGATTTTCTCCCCACCTTCTCAACTAACTAAGATCTTAATTATTGAAACTTTCTACTTGATGAGCATCCTGAAAATAACACAATGAATGAATTGACAACACAATGAATGAATTGACTTGCATCAATTCATTGATGAAATCATTATCAATTTTTCTATGAATTCAAGAGCATGCACTTGATTTCTAGTATTTCAGATTTATATTTTATTGCTAAAAAATCATATTCAGAAATAATATAATCCCAACATTCAGAGCAATGGGGTAAAGTTCCTTTCAGATTTCTATTCCATTGCTCAAAAACATAGGCTGACACCTTCCTGGAAACAGGGGAAACTGAAAAGGAACCAAAGGAAAAAAAGACTCAAATACCCAACTGTTGATTCATAGTATTTGCAAGTTGCAGATGGCAGTCGTATTCTCAATACGACGGTTTGTGCACATAATTGAAAGATGTGGCAATGGCCCGCATTGAGAATGATTGTCAAGATAAGTATCGTCCAAGGCAATTCCGAATTCCTTATTTTCGTTGTTCAAAAGGTTTTGATAAGTTGGTCTGGTTTCCATTTAAAAACTATTTATATAATATCGTTTATTTATTTATTTTATATTTTGGAGTGTTTTTGGAAATTGGGTGAAATAAATTATTTGCTGAAATAATTTTGTTTTTAAAATCAAATTGTGTTTTCTATTTTTTATTTTTAAATAAATTTGTTTTCCAGTTTAAAAAATACCAACTATATATTATATTATATATAATTTGCATATCAACTCTTTCACCTTGTTTTTATACATTCAAATTATTATACAGAGTTTGTAAATCAAATTTATAATTCTAAAGAATTCCTACCAAATTTAAATATACATCCAATTACCACCTACTCTTATGAACAAGCAGAATGATACTTTATCCACCTTCCATAAATTTTGTTGCAAAATTTAAAATGATAAATTATACAGGGCCTAATGATATAACTTAGGGATGGAATAGTACTGTGTAGGGTAGGTTTTAAACTATGTAATATGTAATTAACTTATGGGTGGAGTACTTGTGTGTGGGTAGGTTAGAATTGTGTAATACTTTAATATTCATAAAATGTAAATTGATTTAAAATTTTTGGAATTACATGTTCAGCAATGGCATGGTTTAAATTCAAGTTTCTTACAATGTGCAACAAGATTTTGAATATAATTTTTGAGTATAATTTATATGGTCGGAGGATGTTTAACATTTTAGTAAAATTGAAAAGTTTTAAATTGGTCAAATTTATTATTTCTAATTTTCAAAATTATTCAACATGTCATTTTAAATAGGTTTTTAAATTATTCAACATGTAAATTTTTCAAAGTTTTAAAATAATTCAGGATGTTATTTTGAATAGGTTTATGATCACTTAATAGTAATATTTTAACTTATTACTTTCATAAGGTTTATGAGTATTGAATAGTCCTATCTTAATAGGTTTTGCGTTTTTTTCTATGAGTTTAAATTTAAATTTACAACTATAATTTATGTATTGATCTTTTTTAAAATAAATAAATGAGAAAAGTATTATTAACAAAGTCTTTACAATATGTTTACAAAGTTGCAACTCAAATTTGATGTCAAACTCTTTTAAAATGAAATGATTTAAAAGAAAAGTGTTATCACTTAGAAAAACATAAAATTTTCTATGATGCATAGAGACTTATAATTCAATGTTAGTGTCAAACCCGTCTAAAGTGAAATGGTCCAGGGTGACTTTTTAGTGGATGTTAGTGAAGAATATGTAGATTTCTATATCACCCATATCAAAAGTTCTAAATGACACATGCAAAACTATGATAAAACTACACTTTAAAATAATTGTAGATGTTCTTAATCTAGGGACAATTCAAGCAAGCTTCATATGTGAACTTTGCCTAATGTAACCACTTTTTAGTGTTAGTAGGCCCTACTATACTATAATCTAAGAATGCACATCCTCAAAGCGAGTGTAAAGGGGTCGTGATATTGTAGAAATGCGATTCACCTATTTGTAGTGGCATTTAAAAGACTTTATTACCTATTCAATTTCTTTGAGAAGGAATAGGAGGAGATAAGATGTTGTTATGAACCTTACATCCTAAAGATGATAAGAAACAAATAATTACAATCCACTTCAAGGGGGAAAACCTTTTGTTACCTATTCAAAGACTAGGTATCGGGTGTTTTTGCATGAATGACTCAACTTCCCATGCTGCGCCTTCAATTTCTAGGTTCTTTCATTTGATCAGGGACTTGGTCATTTCTTGATTTATTAGTCTCTTAATCCTTGTTTCTAGGATTGCTTTTATTTCTAGTATTATTCTCTATTTTCCATCAATCTCTGGTAAAATATTTTTCACTGGGATCTTGTCACCAATTACCTTGTTTAAGCAAGAAGCATGGAACACTACATGTATATGTGAAGATGGAGGCAACTCCAACTTGTAATCCATGCTTCTTATTTGCTAAAATGCCTTATAGGGTCCATAATACTTTGGTTCTAATTTATTGTCCTTCTTTTGTTGCTTGATGGACATCTATTTATATCGTTGTAGTCTAAAAGATAACCAATCCTCATTTCAAATTCCCTTTCACTATAATGTTGATCTACTTTTTGCTTCATCCTATTTTGAGATATAACAAAGTTTTTCTTCAATAGTTTGAGAACTTCATGTTGGTGACGTATATGGTCCTCCACTACCTGAGCCTTTGAAATCCATTTCAAGGGTGATGCCATGGATGAGGGATGATATCCATAAATTTCCATAAAAGACATATTTTTGTAGTATGGAAGGATGTGTTATAGAACTATTTTGCTAAGGGAAACCACTTGATCCATTGTGATTGTTTATGCAAAGCAATGTAGATATCCTTCTAAACATTTATTCACAATATCATTTTTCCCATCAGATTAGGGATTGTAAGATGACTTGTGAACCGAACCAATTGAATACCTAAAAAAAATCATTGCCCAAAAAAATTCTATGGAAAAATAGATCTTTGTCACTTCCAATAATCTTCAGTATTCCATGTAGCTTTTAGAATGTTTCCATGAATGCTTCTACCACTTTACTTTCTTTAAAAGGGTGTGAAAGAGAGAAAAAATGGGGATATTTGTTCAATTGATCTACCACTAGCATAATGGCGTTCTTTCCCTGATATTTGGGTAAACCTATAAGAAAATCCATTGAAACTTCTTCCCAATGTTGGCTTCATATCACTAATAGTTTTAGGAGCCTGATGGTCTTCATTAGCTCTCCTTTATTCTATTCACACACCATACATTTAACCAAAATATATTACACAAATTCTTTAAGACCTTCCCGCTTAGAAAATATTCTTGATCGTATGGTATGTTTTTAAGAACCCTGAATGCCCTCCTATAGTAGAAATGTGTAATTTCAAGAATACCTTCCATATGAGTTGAGAATTCTAATAAAAATATAAGTTATATTGATAACATAACAAATCATTCTTTTGCATATATTTTTCTATTACATTAGGGTCCTCTTGTAGTTGCTGAATGATCTTTCATACCTTCTCAGCTTTCTTCCATTCTATCCTTGCTTCTTCGACCTAGCCATAATATGCTCCGCGATAATGTTCCCCCCAGAAAATGAAAATGATTGAAAGACATGATAAGTAAATTGTGATAAAATATTTTTATTTTGAATATTCTCTAATCAAAGTCTTCCCTCCAACCTCCCAAACAACATTTTCTCCCCCACCTTGTCAACTAACTAAGATCTTAATTATTGAAACTTGGATCCTATCTACTTGATGAGCATCTTGAAAATAACACAATGAATGAATTGACTTGCATCAATTCATTGATGAATTCATTATCAATTTTTCTATCAATTCAAGAGCATGCACTTGATTTCTGGTATTTCAGATTTATATTTTATTGCTAAAAAGTCATATTCAGAGATCCTGAAGGGTAAAGTCTTCAAAAATAATATAAGCCCCCCAATCAGAGCAATGGGGTAAAGTTCCTTTCAGATTTCTAGAAACATAGGCTGACACCTTCCTGGAAACAGGGAAAACTGAAAACGAACCAAAGGAAAAAAAGACCCAAATACCCAACGTTTCACGGCAAGATGGCAGGCGTATTCTCAATACGACTGTTTGTGAACATAATTGAAAGATATGGCAATGGTCCGCATTGAGAATGATTGTCAAGATAAGTATCGTCCAAGGCAGTTCCGAATTCATTATTTTCGTTGTTGAAAGTTTTTGATAGCTTGGGCTTGTTTGTATTAAAAAACTATTTATATAATATTGTTTAATTTATTTTATATTTTGGAGTTTTTCCTTTTCTTTTTAAGAAATTTGCGTGAAATAAATTATTTGCTGAAATAATTTTGTTTCGAAACTAAAATTGTATTTCTTCATTTTTTTATTATTAAATTTGAATTTAGTAAAAACATTACAAAACTATATAATATTATATATAATTTGCATATTAACTCTTTCCCCTTATTCTTATTCAGCAAGTGAAATGCCTTGGTATCATTAAAGACTTGGTAGTATCTTTGGAGCAAATCCTAACCAAATTAAGGTTCGTGCCTTCTGCATCTCCATTGAGTGTGTAATTTCAGTTTTTTTGATTTGGTCCTACAGAATACTCATTTGTGTTTCTAGTCTCTTGGTCTCCTTAGTATAGAGATTCATGCTTTCCATGGGCCTGGCTAGCTCTTTTATACTACTTCATGTCCTTGCAGTAGTTGTTGCAAGAGTTGTTGTAGGAATAGTTGAAAGAGGAAGAGCCTCATAGTGGTGTTGGTCGACTTTGCTGCCTTTTCCTTCTCTTGTACCATCGTCTCCATCTATGCTTCCACTTTTTTTATTTGGAGTGACTACTCCATTATTAAGTCCATCATTTCGGCCTTCTGACTTTTTGTTTCCTCTATCTCTTTGGTCAAGGGATCATGTGTTGCAGGTATTTTGAGCTGCTTCTTCAAAGCTGCTATATCCATCTTCTTTTTCTTAATTATTTCTTCTTCTACTTTTACATCTGAGGGATCATATATAATTCTCACTACTAAGTCTTCCAAATACTTAATTCTGTTGTACTTTGCTTGGGATGAAATTGTTTCCATCTTTAGCTGAGATTAGGCATTTGACAAGGCCACCTGCATTTTAAATAAATTCATGGAGGTACTAGTTAGAGCAGAGGAGATCATTTCACCTATTTGCCTGTGCATTTACAACTAATCAATAGGATGAACATTCTTGGCATCAAACTCAAAAGAGGTCTGTTTGTAATCAGCGGGAGTTTGAGGCTCTGTTATCTGCACTTCCAAGAATTCCATATGCATTTTGCCTTTTTCTGAATCAAACACTGAGAGGAGCCTGCCTTGAGAAGTTGTACTTTGCTTCTAGAATTGAGCATAAGTACTCTTTTTCAACTTCTCATTTCTAATCTTAATGCCCTTGAAAGTGTCAAAGATGGTCTCCTCCTTTTCTCCAGTTACATTAGTAGATGTGGAAACTTGAAGAGACTATTGCCTTTCTGAGATTGGAGTGAAAAGAAGAGATTGACCTCCAGTTGGGGATGAATCAGGAATATCACTGAGATTAATGACTTGTCCTGACGATGAACCACACTGGTTGGTTCGAAATGCGTCGACAAAAGATCATTTATGTGATTTCGCTGAAAATTCTCTAAACGAGATTAATGACTGTTTGTTGCGGTGATTCCTTGCCTATGTCCATGTGCATCCTGCCTCTTTTTCTAGATTTCAATTTGAATTCTTTCATAGAAGTGTCAGTCCCTAGTGATTAATATTCTTTTGGTCTTTTGCCAGTTGCTCCCTTTTCTTGTTCCTTGCACTTGTCTGATGTGTCTTCTATACTCTGTCTTTCCTGCTTCCTAGGACTCTATACACTTGAAGAAGAAATTACTTGTTCCTCGGCCTCTTGCAGTGTGTTCAGCATCCACTCAATCTGGTTCATAAATTTCTCTATTTTAGGCTTTTGAGTGTGAATGTAGGCTATTGATTTTTTCTCTACCCTTTTGTTGGAGATGATGCCCCATGGGTCATAGGACCATGTAAAACTGTGAGTGAACTTCATTTCCTTCAATTTCTTGTCTGCCCCTTCACTCGCTGCCCTGCTATTGCAAATGAAAGGACCAATCTAGGATTTGATCTTAAATTGTGACTTTTTCTTTGTTTCTACAAAATGTATTTCATTTGCATTGATCATATTCCTGATATATTCAAGTGAAAATATCCTCATGGGGAGGAACTTTGGCAGCTTCTAAGGAGCCAACTCACATCCATATACTCTTAATTTTGTGTAATTTTGGTACAAGTACAAATCTCATGTTCTTGCTTGGTCTATCAACTGCATGATCCTTTTAATTTCTTCATTGATTCTGGGTTCTATTGTCCCACTGAGGAGGCTAATAGTTGTGTGCACAAACATTTCTACAAATGTTTTGTAGGTGAAGTCCTTTTGATCCTTCCTCACTATTGTTGTCCAGAAAATCACAGATTGGGGTTCACCTTCTTCATTTAACTTGCTCATTGTAAACTGAAATCTGTCTACCTGAAAATAAACAAACATATATACAAGTACTGAAGAGTACTAAAAAACTTCCTATGTGAGGACATTTACAAATTTCCCATGGATGGCATCTACCAAGAATTGACTAAAATTTATTAGGATAGAGGGCTTTGATTATGTTGATAAGATGGACATCTAACCTGTAATAGCCTCATCAAGCCACTCATATGAATAATAACCTAGCAAATATGAAAGTACAATGATTATATTTCTAGTCCTATCAGGGAATTTAGAGGAGGAATAAGGAGGATTCTTGCTAGGCAGTAGGGTTTGCTCAGTTATGAAGAGTTCTAAGGTTTTAGCTCTTTTGGTGAAGTCTAGCCTCTGATACATTTCTCTAAGGATCTCATGGGAAAAGGGAGTGGTTCCTTCAATGATAGGATCCTGCATCATATGCATTATAGATTTGGCATCAATGGTACATAATGTGTTTCCTGCCGGGGCTATCACTACCCTTTGTTGTGGATTATAGAATGAGTGGAATTTTTTGATTAGTTCTGGGAAGCTATCAGTTTTTGGAAACATATAGAAAGGAAAATTGGTGTCTCAGAGCCCTATATCATCTACTTCATCAATAAATTTGTCCTCCCACTAGAAGTAGATGTCAAATAGATCAAATTCTGAGAGTGCCTCATGTATTTTGAAGTCTTTGTCTACTAGTGGAATGTGGTCCAAGTCCATTGGTGGGTACACCATTGGATTGAACATCTCCAGTTCTTTCTTCTTTGGTGACATGGTTCTCTTCTACAAATTTTAAACCTGAATTGTGTTGAATTTGCAGTTGAACTACAATGGTAAGGGATGAGAAGAAACAAGAACTTAGAGAGGGAAAAAGAAAGGGAATGAAAAAGAAGTGGGACTCAAGAAGGAGAATGTTTGATCAATGCAGAAAAATGGAGCCTTCTGAAACTGTGTTATTTTTTCAGTGTGCTCGTTGCTTTCTCTGTGTATGCCTGAATGAATTTTGAATTGCACTTGTAAGTAGAGAGAGCACGTTAAAAATTGTAAAATGGGTGGGAAATGCTGCATTTGTAGCTTTACGAGCATTTCCGTTGAATTGGCCTGAAGTGGTGTGGGTTCGTTGGCTAACCGTCCAACCAATTGAATGCACAACGACATAGCACAGTCATGGAGGTGATAGGTGGATGGGACAAGGTGGCATTGTAAGGTGGAGGGCTTGGTGAATGGTCATAATGGAGGAAGGTGGTTTGATGAAATGTAGAAACCACTTTGCAGGGTGCCCTTGGAGTGGTAAGCGGAATGAGTAGGGCAGCATGCGCAATCCCGAGAGTGTGGCACATAAGTGGTCCGTAATCACTGATTCCGTACCCCCTCCCCCCTCCTGGCATTAACCTTTGGAGGGTGGAAGGGGGCGGAAAGTCATATGTTCCATTGGATCATATGACGAGTGTGCATATTAGATAAGAGGTGAGGGGTGGGTAACATTTGATGTGACGGGTAGGTGAGTGGTGGGGTAGGAAAATTAATAGGGGAGTAGGGTATAGGATAAAGTTAGGAATAATGATATGAGACCCCTTTCCCTTTTTAATTTATTTTTCCAACATTAGGAAAAAACATGAGTTATGGCATAAAACTTTAAAAGAGATTTTCATGTATTTTTCGTTTGTAATTCTTTTCAACCTACCTACCCTTTATTTTTCTAATCTAACATTTTTTTTTTCGTTTTGCGTTGGCAGGTTGCATTTGGACTTGCAGACCCTTTTTCACTTTCCCTTTTTATTTCTGACCCACTCTATAGCTTATCTCTTCCATTGGTCTAGATTGAACAGTTGAACCTATTTCATTTCTACCTAGCTGTTGATTTTCCAAGCTTAAACTATTTGGGAGATCTTTATTTTATACCATATCAACATAAATTAAAATTTGTTTAATCATGCTTAGACAGTATGAATTGAACATTTAGGGTTTCTTTTCTTCTCATATTTTTTTCTTTTCTTCTTTTTCTCTCTCTTTTTTTTCATACCCTCTTTTTATTTCTTCTCTTTTCTCTTTTTTTTGTGAAATCAATTGAATATTGAAATCTATGATCAATTTGAAATCTACAAATGGTGAAATACTCAATCACCTTCAAATCCTATAAATTATAGGACTGTAACAATGGCTCCAGCTAGGGATGGCACTTCTCAGTTTGAAGTTTCAAGAACACATGACGAGTAGCCGTGAGTCCTCCATATCTGTATTATCTTCAATCTGATTTGTTTTCTTCAAATGAATTATTCAACTAAAAACCTAAAATACTGTGATATTTACAATGGAGTGTGGAAATTTGTGTGCTGACGAAAAGCAATGCTTCAACATCCTGACATTGACAGGACATCCTGGCAATTCAGTTCCATCCAATTCTTTGAGGAAAAATGCATTATTGCCTCTGAGAGTAGAATTAATATATGGACCCTTCCAAATATTTTCAAATTTTCCATGATTTCCTTTATCTTCTCTTCTTGAGTCCCATTTTAGCACTTTTCCTCACAGGTTGAAATCATCAGCTTTATTTCTTTTGTCAAAAAATTTGTTTATGTTTTCCTAGACAACCTAAGTTCTATTGCATACCTTTTCTCTGGACTACTACAATTTAATTGTTTGATTTATCCTTCTTTGTATATCATTTGGTTTAATTTGTATCTCTTGAATTATCTTCATGACTGGCACTCCCATGGAAGAAGGGATTACTACATCTATTCCATAAACCAGTTGAAATGGGGGCATACAATTGGATTTCATGTAGTCAATCTATCAACCCATAATGCATAAATCAATTTATTATGCCATGACTTCCTATTATCCTCCAATATCTTCTTAATGATGTTTACCAAACTTTTCTTTGAGGATTCAGCCAACCCATTAACCTGAGGGTGATAAGTTGTTAAATTACCCAAAGAGATATGGTATTTGTGGCAAAAATCCACCATCTTCTTTGATTTGAAAGTTGCAACATTATCATTGATCCATTTCCTAGGAAAACCAAATCTGGAAAGGATATTGGTTTCAAGGAATTTTATGATGACATAATCAGTAGCATCTCTTAAAGGGATAACTTCTATCCATTTGGTAAAGTAGTCTGTGGCAATCAAGATCCATTTGTGTTGGGCAGAGGATGGAGGATGAATTTCAACAATGAAATCTAATCCCCACTGTTGGAAAGGACTTTCAATGAAGATGGCTTTCAGGGGAAAGGGTAATAATTTTCTATTCCCTTCAAAGATCTAGCATTTATGGCAAGTAGTTACCATTTTATGGATGTCTGAGAAAAGTGTAGGCCAATAGAAACCAACCCTAAGGATTTTGTTAGCAATTTTTTTCCAATAAGAATGGCCTCCATAGTCACCTTCATGGAATTCTTGCATAACTTTGTCAGCATCATCCTTTAACAAACATCTGAGTAAGATGCCTCCATCATCTTTCCAATATAATGTGCTATCAATAATGCAAAACTTCACTGCTTTTAATTTTAGAAATCAGGCCTTTGTTTTGGATAATCTAGGAGGAGAATTCAAATTGAACAGAACATACAATAGGTCTACATACTAGGGGGAGTTTAGATATGCTTCGCCTATTGGTGGAGTCACCAGTTCCTCAAGATCATCCAAAGAAAATACCATGCTGTTGTCTAATGCATTGAAATTTGATTCAGCCATCAATTTGGCTAATCCCTGTCCTTTGATCAACTTTGTGGGCTTGATTTCTATATCATATTTTAGGATCACAGCTATCCATTTGTCTCTCTTCCCGTCAAGTCCATTTTGTGCGAGAATATAATTGAAAAATATATTAGGCACATAAGAAATGATATGAGAATCTAAAATTTAAAATCTGAAATATTTTATTGCTTTGACTAGAGCAAATTCCTGCTTCTCCACAATATTGTACTTCAAAGAAGCATCTCTTAGAGCTTTGTTAAATAATTCTATTGGTTGTTCATATCCTTCTTTATTTTTCTGTAATAGCACAACAACAATAGTACGTTAGGTCCCTATAATGCTAGTGATTCCCCAAATACTATTGTAGTTGTATCCCTCATTAATATTGTTGTGCCCCTATTATCCCCATATTGTTATTATTGTGCCCCATAGAATCCCTCTATTGTTATTTTTGTCCCTTTATATTATTATTGTTAGGTCGGCTTGGTTATATTGTGACCCCTTAGACTCCTATATATAGAAAGTAGATTTTGTCATTTGAAACATCTAAGAATTGTTCATTTGCGTAATGTAAAGGAGGTTTCCCCCTCGAAGAGGCTTATTTCTAAGGTGTTGATCTATCTTTTCTATCTTTTTATGAGCTAGTTCCCTAACATTTGGTATTAGAGCTTTGGATTCCATGGTTTCACCGTGCCAAATAGGATAACATGGCATTTTCGCTATAACATTTTTTCTGTGACGTTTCAGAAGAAAAAAAAAAACCATTTGAGACAAAATCGCGCTGAACCTCGGGTCCTAATTTTAGATATTGCCTCGCTATATTCTCGGAGATATGATCTGAGGAAGTTAGGGTTTTTGTAGACCCCCAAATTACATTTAAAACAGGTCACCTTGGGAAAGTCTTCATAACTTTTGCTTTGAATATCAGATTGAATTTTTGTAAGAAGTTATAGAAATAGGACGGACTATAGCTTTTGTGAGTATCATTTTCAGAACCCAAGGTTGAAACAGTGAGACGTGGCATGTCATACAAGTTCTCTCTACTGAACTAGTCCATAATTAGGTCACCGTGGGAGATTTGGTATAACTCTTCCTTGGAGAATCCAATCTTGATCAGAATTGTGAGGTTAGAAAGAGGACTCAAAGGGCTACCGAAGGACGAGATTTCAAATATTCGAGTTGCGGCTATAGTCATACAACAGATTCAATATCGAGCTCTTACAAAGTGAGAAAAAAAGGTGTGTAATTTTTTTTTATTTTGCATAAGATTGGTTGGAAAAATTAGTTTGATGGAATTCAAAGGGAATAGTGAAGAATTATTAACATTAATTAATTCCTCAAAGAAAGGAAATGGAAAAACCTAGTAAGCAACCTAAAAGCTCTATCATGACTCGTGAAGAAGCTGAAGAAATGCAACATGATATATCAAAATTACAAGACCAAGTACAACAAATTTCATTCTCGCTAAAGGTAAATGAAGCCAAGATGAATGGCGTGGAAGTTAATATGAATGGCATGAAAGTTAAGATGAATGGAATGTAAGCTAAGGTGAATGGCATGGATGCTAAGATGGAAGCTAAGATGAATGGCATGGATGATAAGATGGAAGAATTGAAGATAAATTTGAATAAGTTGTTACAAAAAATGGTCACTAATGGTGAAAGGGTAGTAAAGGAAACTAATGACGAGAACAAAAGAAATGTTAATCATGATTTCATAGACTCTAATGTTGGATTGAAGACACACCATATTCCAAAAATCAATATTAGGAATTTTGATGGCAAGCATCCCGCAACATGGATACTACAGATGGAGCAATTTTTTGATCCCCATAATGTGAAAAACACACAAAAGTTACGTATTACAACTTTATATTTGGAACCAAATCAATTTGTATGGTATCGATGGCTTTACTCTCATAAACAAATTGTCACCTGGGCAATTTTTATTGAAGAAATGATAGCACATTATGAGGATACAAAAAGAAACACCTTTTTTATCAAATTGATAAGTCTCAATCAAAAGGGTTCAATGATGGAGCACATTGAAAACTTCCAAAAATTGAACATAAGGGTAAAACATATTCTAGAGGATCATAGGATTGATGTTTTCATAGTGGCTTTAAAGGATAATATCCAACATGAGGTTCCCCTTTGGGAACCTGATTCATTGGAGAAGGTATTCAGGTTAGCAAGAAAAATGGAAAGCAAAATTATGGCAACTAGCAAGCCTACCACTCACAACTATAAAGATGGAAGTGCTGCTACCCCTAGCCTTCCACAACCTATAAGGTTGATGCCACAATAATTGGAAGAAAAAAGAGCAAGAGGGCTTTGTTACAGTTGTGATAGAAAATACACTAAAGGTCATAAGTGTGCAAAGAAGAAATTATTCTACATAGATTGTGAAGAGAAGGAAGAAAAGGAAAAAGAAATGTCAAAAGAAGAGGATATACTCCAAGAAAAAACCGTAGATAAAGAAGAAATGAATCTGACTATATCTTGTAATGTATTGGCTAGAATTACCACTCCTCAAACTATCAAGATAGAAGGACATATCAAGAAGAAAAAGGTAATAGTGTTGATTGATTCAGGAAGTACCCACAATTTTATTCATTGTAAGATAGCAAAAGATTTGAATTGCTTCCTATATCCAATACTAGAGTGTCAAGTGATGGTTGCAAGTGGAGGAACCATAAATTTCTCTGGAAAGTGTCATAATATCAAGCTATCGATGGGAGAATATGTATTGAATAGCCCAATGCTTTCCATTCCAATGGGTGGTGTTGATATTGTACTAGGACTCCAATGGCTACAATCCTTGGGTAGAATAGCTTTTAGTTTTCAAGAACTTTTCATGAAATTTTTGGTGGAAGGAAAAGAAGTTGAATTAAGGGGTATTGCAGGGAAGTCGGGAAAGATAATCAGCTCTAACGGTATGACAAAGCTTCTAAAAAAGGAACAAAAAGGTGTAATTGCATAATTATGTTCGCTAGATGTTTCCACATTGAAATCATCTATTTCTCCAGATCTCCAAAAAGTCTTGGACAATCATTCCAAGGTATTTGAGACTCCCTAAGGTCTCCCACCTATTCGTGATCAGGATCATGTTATTCATTTGATTCCAGAAAGTGTTCCTCCAAACATCAGGCTGTACATATATCCCTATGGCTAAAAGAGTGAAATTGAATGTATGGTTGCAAAAATGCTAGAGGTTGGTACAATTCAACCTAGTCAAAGTTCTTTCTCTGCTCCAATAGTATTTGTGCGCAAGAAACATGGATCATGGCACACATGTATAGATTATAAGGAGCTCAACAAGCTCACTATTAAAGATAAATTTCCCATTCCTGTCATTAATGAATTATTGGATGAATTGCATGGATGAATTTACTTCACCAAGTTGGATCTTCGTTCAGGATATCATCAAATCAGAATGAAGACTGAAGACATTTCGAAAATAGAATTTAGAACTCATGAGGGTCATTATGAATTTTTGGTCATGCCTTTTGGCCTTACCAATACATCTTCTACATTTCAAGGTTTGATGAATTCCATTTTCAAACCCTTCCTTAGAAAATTTGTGTTAGTAATTTTTGATGATATACTAATCTACAACAATTCGTGGAAGGATCATTGAGGGTTTTAACCACGTCAAGAATACTGGTGTATTGATCTGTGATCTATTTGTGAGCGGTTTCCTTTGGCGTTTTGTCTTAGGAACTTACCCTGTAAATTCCTACATTTTTCGGGATGTTATTGCTGAGTAATTAATTTTTTTGTAGTGGCTCTGCTGAATTGGTTGGGTGGTGACTCAGCTCTATGTTGTTCCTTCAATCCTCTTTGTCATGTTCCTCTTGGTAATCATACAAGTCACTCCATGCTTCTTCATTTGGAATCTTGACCTTGATTAACCTACAATATATTTCATCAACTTCAGTGTATCGTGAAAAAGTGTTTTGACTGTCAAAACATGCATCAGTTCATGCTTGATATAGATTGGGTTGTTGATAGCTTCCAGTAATTCTTTTATTATAATTCTATCTTTAATGTTGGAGAGATTCAGAGCATCTTGGGCTAGGCCCTGGAGCCTCTTGACATAATCTTCTCTACCCATGAGTTTGTCATTAATGACAAATAGAGAAGGGACACATTTCTGTGTTAAAGGCTCAATTCTGTTGAAAAGCCTGTTCACCGTAAGCTCCAAATTTTGGCATTTTTCCTCAAGATGTACATTTAGGTTCTTCTTAGTCAATACCCTTTTCACTTGTAGAATAGTTTCTATCCTATCTGATACTCCTAGCTCTTCTAGCTCATACCTAGTCCTTGAACTTAGAAATTTAATAATTTTGTTGGTTGTTGCTAGCATGTCTCCGATCCCTAGATTAGTATATGAAATAGCTTCTTTAGATTTTTCCACTAATTCCTTCTTCTTAAATATAATTTGGATGTTGGGCCAGATTTCATTCATGTCGTTGATGATGTTGTGCTAGATGATCTCTTTCACCCTTCCTAGAGTGTTACTAATGGATGATTCCTTTTCAAATTTCTAGAACATTTCAATTAAGGTTCGTGCCCTCTGCATCTCCACTGAGTGCGTAATTTCAGCTCTTTTGATTTGGTCCTATAGAACACTCACTTTTGTTTCTAGTCTCTTGGTCTCCTTAGTCTAGAGATTCATGCTTTCCATGGGCCTGGCTAGCTCTTTTGTACTACTTCATGTCCCTGCAGTAGTTGTTGCCGGAGTTGCTATAGGAATAGTTGCAAGAGGAAGAGCCTCCATAGTGGTGTTGGACGACTTTGCTGCCTTTTCCTTCTCTTGTACCATCTTCTCCACCTATGCTTCCACTTTTTTTATTTGGAGTGACTACTCCATTATTAATTCCATCATTTCTTCCTTCTGACGTTTTGTTTCCTCTATCTCTTTGGTCAAGGGATCATGTGTTGCAGGTATTTTGAGTTGCTTCTTCAAAGCTATTATATCCATCTTCTTTTTCTTAATTATTCTTCTTCTACTTTTGCATCTGAGGGATCATATCTAATTCTCACTACTAAGTCTTCCAAATACTTAATTTTGTTGTCCTTTGCTTGGGATGAAATTGTTTCCATCTTTAGCTGAGATTAGGCATTTGAAAAGGCCACCTGCATTTTAAACAAATTCATGGAGGTATTGGTTAGAGCAGAGGAGATCATTTCACCTGTTTGCTTGTGCATTTACAACTAATCAATAGGATGAACATTCTTGGCATCAAACACAAAAGAGGTATGTTTGTAATCAGCTGGAGTTTTAGGCTCTGTTATCTGCACTTCCAAGAATTCCATATGCATTTTGCCTTTTTATGAATCAAACACTGAGAGGAGCCTACCTTGAGAAGTTGTACTTTTCTTCTAGAATTGAGCATAAGTACTCTTTTTCAACATCTCATTCAGATCTTAATTCCCCTGAAAGTATCAAAGATGGTCTCCTCCTTTTCTCCAGTTACAATAGTAGATGTGGAAACTTGAAGAGACTGTTGCCTTTCTGAGATTGGAATGGCAAGAAGAGATTGACCTCCAGTTGGGGATGAATCAGGAATATCACTGAGATTAATGACTATTTATTGCAGTGATTCCTTTCCTATGTCCATGTGCATCCTGCCTCTTTTTCTAGATTTCAAATTGAATTCTTTCATAGAAGTGTTAGTCCCTAGTGACTAATCGTCTTTTGGTATTTTTCCAGTTGCTCCCTTTTCTTGTTCCTTGCACTTGTTTGATGTGTCTTCTATACTCTGTCTTTCCTGCTTCGTAGGACTCTATACACTTGAAGAAGAAATTACTTGTTCCTCGAACTCTTGTAGTGTGTTCAACGTCCACTCAATCTCGTTCATAAATTTCTCTGTTTTAGGCTTTTGAGTGTGAATGTAGGGTGTTGATTTTTTCTCTACCCTTTTGTTGGAGACGATGCCCCATGGGTCATAGGACCATGTAAAACTGTGAGTGAACTTCATTTCCTTCAATTTCTTGTCTGCCTCTTCACTTGTTGCCCTGCTATTGCAAATGAAAGGACCAATCTGGGATTTGATCCTAAATTGTGACTTTTTCTTTGTTTCTATAAAATGTGTTTCATCTGCACTGATCATATTCCTGATATATTCAAGTGAAAATGTCCTCATGGGGAGGAACTTTGGCAGCTTCTAAGGAGCCAACTCACATCCATATACTCTTAATTTTGTGTAATTTTGGTACAAGTACAAATCTCATGTTCTTGCTTGGTCTATCAACTGCATGATCCTTTTAATTTCTTCATTGATTATGGGTTCTATTGTCCCGCTGCGGAGGCCAATAGCTATGTGAACAAACATTTCTACAAATGTTTTGTAGGTGAATTCATTTTGATCCTTCATCACTAATGTTGTCCAAAAAATAACAGATTGGGATTCACCTTCTTCATTTAACTTGCTCATTGTAAACTGAAATCTGTCTACCTGAAAATAAACAAACATATATACAAGTACTGAAGAGTACTAAAAAACTTCCTATGTGAGGACATTTACAAATTGCTCATGGATGGCATCTGCCAAGAATTGACTAAAATTGATTAGGATAGAGGGCTTTGATTCTGTTGATAAGATGGACATGAAACCTGTAATAGCCTCATCAAGCCATTGATATGAATAATAACCTAGCAAATATGAAAGTACAATGATTATATTTTTGGTCCTATCAGGGAAATTAGAGGAGGAATAAGGAGGATTCTTGCTAGGTAGTGGGGTTTGCTGAGTTATGAAGAGTTCTAAGGTTTTAGCTCTTTTGGTGAAGTCTAGCCTCTGATACATTTCTCTAAGGATCTCATGGGAAAAGGGAGTGGTTCCTTCAATGATAGGATCCTACATCATATGCATTATAGATTTGGCATCAATGGTAAATAATGTGTCTCCTGCCAGGGCTATCACTACCCTTTGTTGTGGATTATAGAATAAGTGGCATTTTTTTATTAGTTCTGGGAAGCTATCAGTTTTTGGAAAGATGTAGAAAGGAAAATTGGTGTCTCGGAGCCCTATATCATCTACTTCATCAACAAATTTGTCTTCCCATTAGAAGTAGATGTTAAATAGATCAAATTTTGAGAGTGTCTCATGTATTTTGAAGTCTTTGTCTACTAGTGGAATGTGGTCCAAGTCCACTGGTGGGTACACCATTGGATTGAACACCTCCAGTTCTTTCTTCTTTGGTGACATGGTTCTCTTCTACAAATTTTAAACCTGAATTTTGTTGAATTTGCAGTTGAACTACAATGGTAAGGGATGAGAAGAAACAAGAACTTAGAGAGGGAAAAAGAAAGGGAATGAACAAGAAGTGGGATTCAAGAAGGAGAATGTTTGGTCAATGTAGAAAAATGGAGCCTTCTGAAACTGTGTTATTTTTTCAGCGTGCTCGTTGTTTTCTCTGTGTATGCCTGAATGAATTTTTACTTGCACTTGTAAGTAGAGAGATCACATTAAAAATTGTAAAATGGGTGGGAAGTTCTGCATTTGTAGCTTTAGGAGCATTTTCATTGAATTGGCCTGAAGTGGTGTGGGTTCGTTGGCTAACCTTCCAACCAATTGAATGCGCAATGACATAGCACAGTCATGGAGGTGAAAGGTGGATGGGACAAGGTGGCATTGTGAGGTGGAGGGCTTGGTGAATGGTCATAATGGAGGAAGGTGGTTTGATGAAATGTAGAAACCACTTTGCAGGGTGCCCTTGGAGTGGTAAGCAGAATGAGCAGGGGGGCATGCGAAATCCTGAGAGTGTGGCACATAAGTGGTCCATAATCATTGATTTCGCACTCCCTGCCCCCTCCTGGCATTAACCTTTGGAGGGTGGAGGGGGCCGGAAAGTCATATGTTCCATTGGATCATATGACGAGTGTGCATATTAGATAAGAGGTGAGGGTTGGGTAACATTTGACGTGACGGGTAGGTGAGTGATGGGGTAAGAAAATTAATAGGGGAGCAAGGTATAAAATAAAGTTAAGAATAATGATATGAGACCCCTTTCCCTTTTTAATTTATTTTTCCAACATTAGGAAAAAACATGAGCTATGGCATAAAACTTTAAAAGAGATTTTCATGTATTTTTCGTTTGTAATTCGATTCAACCTACCTACCCTTTATTTTTCTAATCTAACAATTTTTTTTTTTTTCGTTTTGCATTGGTAGGTTGCATTTGGACTTGTAGACCCTTTTTCACTTTCTCTTTTTATTTCTGACCTACTCTATAGCTTATATCTTCCATTGGTCCAGATTGAACAGTTGAACCTATTTCATTTCTACCTAGCTGTTGATTTTCCAAGATTAAACTATTTGGAAGCTCTTTATTTTATACCTTATCAACAGAAATTGAAATTTGATCAATCATGCTTAGACAATATAAATTGAACAACATTTGGGGGTTTCTTTTCTTCTCAAATTTTTTTCTTTTCTTCTTTTTCTCTCTCTTTTTTTTCATACCCTCTTTTCATTTCTTCTCTTTTCTCTTTTTTTGTGAAATCAATTGAATATTGAAATCTATGATCAATTTGAAATCTACAAATGGTGAAATACTCAATCACCTTGAGATCCTATAAATTATAGGACTATAATAATGGCTCCAGCTAGGGATGGCACTGCTCAGTTTGAAGTGTCAAGAACACATGACGAGTAGCCGTGAGTCCTCCATATGTGTATTATCTTCAATCTGATTCCTTTTCCTCAAATGAATTATTCAACTAAAAACCTAAAATACTGTGATATTTACAATGGAGTGAGGAAATTTGTGTCCTCGGGAAAGGTAATGCTTGAACATCCTGACATTGACAGGACCTCTTGGCAATTCATTTCCATCCAATTCTTTGAGGAACAATGCATTATTCCCTTTGAGAGTAGAAATAATATATGGACCCTTCCAAATATTTTCAAATTTTCTATGATTTCCTTTATCTTCTCTTCTTGAGTCCCATTTGAGCACTTTGCCTCCCAGGTTTAAATCATCGGCTTTATTTCTTTTAAAAAAATTGTTTATGTTTTCCTAGACAACCTAAGTTGTATTGTATACCTTTTCTCTGGACTACTACAATTTAATTTTCTGATTTATCCTTCTTTGTATATCATTTGGTTTAGTTTGTATCTCTTGAATTATCTTCATGACTGGAACTCCCACGGAAGAAGGGAAAACTACATCTATTCCATAAACCAGTTGAAATGGGGGCATACAATTGGATTTCATGTAGTCAATCTATCAACCCATAATGCATAGATCAATTTATTATGCCATGACTTCTTATTGTCCTCCAATATCTTCTTAATGATGTTTACCAAACTTTTCTTTGAGGATTAAGCCAGCCCATTAACTTGAGGGTAATAAGTTGTTAAATGACCCAAAGAGATATGGTATTTGTGGCAAAAATCCACCATCTTCTTTGATTTGAAAGTTGCAGCATGATCATTGATCCATTTCCTAGGACAACCAAATCTAGAAAGGATATTGGTTTCAAGGAATTTTATGATGATAGAATCAGTAGCAGCTCTTGAAGGAATGGCTTCTATCCATTTGGTAAAGTATTCTGTGGCAATCAAGATCCATTTGTGTTGGGAAGAGGATGGAGGATGAATTTCAGCAATGAAATCTAATCCCCACTGTTGGAAAGGACTTTCAATTAAGATGGCTTTCAGGGGAAAGGGTAATAATTTTCTATTCCCTTCAAAGATCTAGCATTTATGGCAAGTAGTTACCATTTTATGGATGTCTGAGAAATGTGTAGGCCAATAGAAACAAAACCTAAGGATTTTGTTAGCAATTTTTTTCCAATAAAGATGGCCTCCACAGTCACCTTCATGCAATTCTTGCATAACTTTGTCAGCATCATCCTTTAACAAACATCTGAGTAAGATGCCTCCATCATCTTTCCAATATAATGTGCTATCAATAATGCAAAACTTGACTTCTTTTAATTTTAGAAATCTTGCCTTTGTTTTGGATAATCTAGGAGGAGAATTCAAATTGAACATAACATACAATAGGTCTACATACTAGGGGATGTTTAGATATGCTTCACCTATTGGTGGTGTCACCAGTTCCTCGAGATCATCCAAAGAAAATACCATTTTGATGTCTAATGGATTGAAATTTGATTCAGCCATCAATTTGGCTAATCCCTGTCCTTTGATCAACTTTGTGGGCTTGATTTCCATAACATATTTTAGGATCACAGCTATCCATTTTCCTCTCTTCCCATCAAGTCCATTTTGTGTGAGAATAAATTTTAAAAATATATTAGGCACATAAGCAATGATATGAGAATGTAAAATGTAAACTCTAAAATATTTTATTGCTTTGACTAGAGCAAATTCCTGCTTCTCCACGATATTGTACTTCAAAGAAGCATCTCTTAGAGGTTTGTTAAATAATTCTATTGGTTGTTCATATCCTTCTTTATTTTTTTGTAATAGCACAACAGAAATAGTATGTTAGGTCCCTATAATACTAGTTATTCCCCAATTACTATTGTAGTTGTATCCCTCATTAATATTGTTGTGCCCCTATTGTCCCCATATTGTTATTACTGTGCCCCATAGAATCCCTCTATTGTTATTTTTGTCCCTTTATATTATTATTCTTAGGTCGTCTTGGTTATATTGTGACCCCTTAGACTCCTATATATAGAAAGGAGGTTTTGTCATTTGAAACATCTAAGAATTGTTCATTTGTGTAATGTAAAGGAGGTTTCCCACTTGAAGAGGCTTATTTCTAAGGTGTTGATCTATCTTTTCTTTCTTTTTGTGAGCTAGTTCCCTAACATTTGGTATCAAAGCTTTGGATTCCACGGTTTCACTGCTCCAAATAGGATATCATGGCATTTTCGCTATAACTTTTTTTTGTGACGTTTCAGAAGAAAAAAAAAATCCATTTGAGACAAAATCACGCCGAACCTCGGGTCTTAATTTTAGATATTTTCTCACTATATTCTCGGAGATAGGATCTGAGGAAGTTAGGGTTTTTGTAGACCCCCGAATTACATTTAAAACATGTCACCTTGGGAAAGTCGTCATAACTTTTGCTCTGAATATCATATTGAATATTTGTAAGAAGTTGCAGAAATAGGATGGACTATAGCTTTTGTGAGTATCATTTTTAGAACCTAAGGTTGAAACAGTGAGACGTGGCACATCATACAAGTTCTCTCTACTGAACTAGTCTATAATTAGGTCACCGTGGGAGATTTGGCATAACTCTTCCTTGGAGAATCCAATTGATCAGAATTGTGAGGTTAGAAAGAGGACTCAAAGGGCTACCGAAGGACGAGATTTCAAATATTCAAGCCACAACTATAGAGATACAATAGATTCAATATCGAGCTCTTACAAAGTGAAAAAAAAGGTGTGTAATTTTTTTTATTTTGCATGAGATTGGTTGGAAAAATTAATTTGATGGAATTCAAAGGGAATAGTGAAGAATTATTAGCATTAATTAATTCCTTGAAGGAAGGAAATGGAAACACCTAGTAAGCAACTTGAAAGCTCTATGACTCGTGAAGAAGACAAAGAAATGCAACATGATATATCAAAATTACAAGACCAAGTACAACAAATTTCACTCTCACTAAAGGTAAATGAAGCCAAGATGAATGGTGTGGAAGCTAATACGAATGGCATGAAAGTTAAGTTGAATGGAATGGAAGCTAAGGTGAATGGCATGGATGCTAAGATGGAAGCTAAGATGAATGGCATGCATGATAAGATGGAAGAATTGAAGATAAATTTGAATAAGTTGCTACAAAAAATGGTCACTAATGGTGAAAGGGTAGTAAAGGAAACTAATGATGAGAACAAAAGAAATGTTAATATTGATGTCATAGACTCTAATGTTGGATTGAAGACCCACCATATTCCAAAAATCAATATGAGGAATTTTGATGGCAAGCATCCCGCAACATGGATACTACAGATGGAGCAATTTTTTGATCTCCATAATGTGAAAAACACACAAAAGTTATGTATTGCAACTTTATATTTGGAACCAAATCAATTTGTATGGTATCGATGGCTTTGCTCTCATAAACAAATTGTCACTTGGGCAATTTTTACGGAAGAAATGACATCACATTATGAGGATACAAAAAGAAACACCTTTTTTATCCAATTGATAAGTCTAAAAAAAAAGGGTTCAATGATGGAGCACATTAAGAACTTCCAAAAATTGAACATAAGGGTAAAAGATATTCTAGAGGATCATAGGATTGATGTTTTCATAGTGACTTTAAAGGATAATATCCAACATGAGGTTCCCCTTTGGGAATCTGATTCATTGGATAAGCATTCAGGTTAGCAAGAAAAATGGAAAGCAAAATTATGGAAACCAGGAAGCCTACCACTCACAACTATAAATATGGAAGTGCTGCTACCCCTAGCCTTCCACAACCTACAAGGTTGACACCAAAACAATTGGAAGAAAAAGGAGCAAGAGGGCTTTGTTACAGTTGGGATAGAAAATACACTAAAGGTCATAAGTGTGCAGAGAAGAAATTATTCTACATAGATTGTGAAGAGGGGGAAGAAAAGGAACAAGAAATGTCAAAAGAAGAGGATATACTCTAGGAACAAACCATAGATAAAGAAGAAATGAATCTGACTATATATTGTAAGGTATTGGCTAGAATTACCACTCCTCAAACTATCAAGATAGAAGGACATATCAAGAAGAAAAAGGTAATAGTGTTGATGGATTCAGGAAGTACCCACAATTTTATTCATTATAAGATAGCAAAAGATTTGAATTGCTTCCTATATCTAGCACCAGAGTGTCAAGTGATGGTTGCAAGTGGAGGAACCATAAATTACTCTGGAAAGTGTCATAATATCAAGTTATCGTTGGGAGAATATGTATTGAATAGCCCAATGCTTTCCATTCCAATGGGTGGTGATGATGTTGTACTAGGAGTCCAATGGCTACAATCCTTGGGTAGAATAACTTTTAATTTTCAAGAACTTTTCAAGAAATTTTTGGCGGAAGGAAAGGAAGTTGAATTAAGGGGAATTGCAGGGAAACCGGGAAAGATAATCAACTCTAACGGTATGACAGAGATTCTAAAAAAGGAACAACAAGGTGTAATTGCACAATTATGTTCGCTAGATGTTTCCACATCGAAATCATCTATTTCTCCAGATCTCTAAAAAGTCTTGGACAATCATTCCAAGGTATTTGAGACTCCCTAAGGTCTCCCACCTATTCGTGATCAGGATCATGTTATTCATTTGATTCCAGGAAGTGTTCCTCCAAACATCAGGCCGTACAGATATCCCTATGCCCAAAAGACTGAAATTGAATGTATGATTGCAGAAATGCTAGAGGTTGGTACAATTGAACCTAGTCAATATTCTTTCTCTGCTCCAGTAGTATTGGTGCACAAGAAGGATGGATCATGGCGCACATGTCTGGATTGTAAGGAGCTCAACAAGCTCACTATTAAAGATAAATTTCCCATTCCTATCATTGATGAATTATTGGATGAATTTCATGGATGAATTTACTTCACCAAGTTGAATCTTTGTTCAGGATATCATCAAATCAGAATGAAGACTGAAGACATTTCGAAAATAGCATTTAGAACTCATGAGGGTCATTATGAATTTTTGGTCATGCCTTTTGGCCTTACCAATACACCTTCTACATTTCAAGGTTTGATGAATTCCATTTTTAAACCCTTCCTTAGGAAATTTGTGTTAGTAATTTTTGATGATATACTAATCTACAACAATTCTTGGAAGGATCATGTTGAACATGTTGACAAGGTGTTACATCTATTGGAGGAGAAACAATTATATGAAAAAAGCTCCAAATGTTTCTTTGGAGTACAAGAGGTGGAATATCTAGGTCATATTGTATCTCATGAATGTGTTAAGGAAGACCCTAGCAAAATTAAAGCCATTAAGCAATTGAAAATCCCCACATCCATAAAGCATCTGCGATGATTTCTTGGGTTGACAGGGTATCATCAAAAGTTTGTTACGAATTATAGGAGAATAACAGCACCTCTAACAACATTATTGAAGAAAGATGCATTTTCATGGACTTCAGAAGCAACAAAGGCCTTCGAACATCTTAAAGAGGCAATGTGCCAAGCACCGGTCTTAGCTACGCCGGACTTCACAAAAACATTTATTGTGGAATGTGATGCTTCAAGAAATGGAATTGGTGTTGTTTTAATGCAAGATGAAAGACCCATTGCTTTCGAAAGTCGTCCAATCAAGGGAAAGTATTTACACAAAGCTATTGATGAGAAGGAAATGTTGGCAATACTACATGCACTTAAGAAATGGCGACCCTACCTAATGGAAAGACACTTAAAGGTAAAAACGGATCATGATAGCCTTAAATGCTTTTTAGAACAAAGATTATCCTCTGAAGAGCAACAAAAGTGGGTCACAAAGATGTTGGGTTATGACTTTGAAATCATCTACAAATAAGGGAAGCAAAATGTGGTGGCAGATGCACTCTCAAGAAAGGATGAGGATGTGGAAGCATTGTTGTGCGCCATTTCTATTATCCAACCAGATTGGATAATCGAAGCAAGGGAGGAATGGAAGAATGACGAAGAAGTGTGGGCACTTATTCGAAAGTTACAACAAGATTCCAGTACGTCTGATACATTTAGTTGGCAAAATGATTCGTTATGGTACAAAGATCGCTTATACCTCTGTAAGAATTCCAGCTAAAACAAAATATTCTTATGGAATTGCACACTTCTCCTTTAG
>APFE030323266.1:26450-43558 GCA_000404065.3 Pinus taeda
ATTCGTACAGCTACAACCATATAAGAAAATGTCCCTCAAGCAAGCTAAGAAGGATAAATAAATTATCACCAAAGTATTATGGTCCGTACAAGGTGTTGCAAAAGATTGGTACTATGGCATACAAATTGGAGCTTCCTGCAGCTTCTCGATTGCACCCAGTTTTCCTTGTTTCATGTTTAAAGAAGGTTATAGGCGACAAGCTCCCAGTTCAAACAATATTGCCAGAACTTGACGAGGAAGGAAAAATTATATTGGAACTGGAAGCAGTCACAGAAACAAGAATTCGACAGCTACGAAATCGATCAATTTCGGAGTATCTTATCAAGTGGAAGAACTTATCTGCTGAAGATTCCACATGGCAGGATGAGAATTTTATACAGAAGCATCCAGAACTACTCAAGCGTTGAGGGCAACACTTTTTTGAAGGAGAGGGGCATGTTAGGTCCCTATAATACTAGTGATTCTCCCTTTACTATTGTAGTTGTATCCCTTATTAATATCGTTGTGCCCCTAGTGTCCCCATATTGTTATTAATGTGCCCCATAGAATCCCTCTATTGTTATTTTTGTGCCTTTATATTATTATTGTTATGTCGGCTTAGTTATATTGTGACCCCTTAGACTCGTATATATAGAACAGAGGTTTTTTCATTTGAATCATCTAACAATTTTCATTTCTATAATGTAAAGGAGGTTGCCCCCTCGAAGAGGCTTATTTCTAAGGCTTTGATCTATCTTTTCTATCTTTTTGTGAGCTGGTTTCCTAACATAGTATGTTTAGATGCAACAGAAAAGATAATAAAATATTTTGTGAAAACTGGGCTGATCAAAATTGGAGCTTGTGTTAAGGCATGTTTGACTAGATAAAAATATTATTTGGGTTCAACATTCCATTTAATTTTTGTGTCTTTTTTTAGCATATTTGTTATATTTTTGAGTATTTCAACAATATTTGGTATAAATCTTCTCAAAAAATTGATTTTTCCAATAAAATATTGAATTTCTTTCATGTTTCTTGGATGATTCATTTTAAATATACCTTCAATCCTACTGGGGTCAATTATGATTCCATATTTGGAGATGATGTGGCCTAAAAGTTTTCCTTCTTCCAGACCAAACAATGTTTTCTTGGGATTTAGTGGGATACCAAACTTTCTGCTTTTTTCAAATACTCTTCTTAGATGTGCTAGGTGTTCTTCATCAATCTTTGAAAAACAATGATGTCATCGAGATAAATCACTATAAAATGCCCAATTTCATCTAAAAAAGAAATGTCCATTGCTTTCTAGAAAGTAGCACCAGAATTCATTAATAAAAAGGGAATTTTCACATACATGAAAGTTCCCTAAGGAGTAGTAAAAGCAGTTTTATCTTAATCATCAGGATGCACCAAAACTTGATTATACCTTGAAAAACCATCTAACAATGGAATCCTACTAGAACCCACTACCCTTTGCAGTATATGATCCATCTTTGGTAAGGGATAGTTGTCCTTAAGGGAAACCTTGTTTAAATTCATAAAGTCAATGCACAATCGTATTTCACCAGTTTTCTTCCTTGTAGGCACAATATTGGATACCCATTTACAATATCTCATTGGAACTATGATCTTAGCCTCATACATTTTCTTGATTTCATTTTCAACCAAGGACATTAGGACAGGGTTTATCCTATGTAGTTTCTGCTTAAATGGTTTTTGGTCTTCTTTGATTGGAATTTTATGTTGTATAATGCTAGTATCATAAGATTTTAAATCCTCATAGCTCCAAGCAAGTACATCTATGAATTCTTTGAACAATTCTATATACCTTTGTTTAGCTATGAGAGGCAATTACTTTGACAATTTTATAATTTTGGGGTTTTGTTCACTGCCTATGTTGCATTCCTCAAAGTTTGTTCCCGTTGCTTCCATTTTTGGCTTTCTAGCAATGTCATTTAAGTCAAACAACTATTCCAAAAGGGCAAGCGGCCAAGCCTCTAGGTAAAACATTATCTTTGAGTTTGACTGTCTAGTTCATCTTCTAGATCTATGTTGCTATCCTCAAATTCATCCTTTGATTGTAGAAATATCTCAATTTGTTTATCATTTCCAGAGACTTGCCAGTATCTCATGTTATCAAGCACTGCAGGATGGTGTTTCACTTCAATTGTGTATTGTTTATTTTGATCAGGTAATTTGCAGGTGCTAGCTGAAAAATCTAATCTATTGGCCAGGGCATTCTGGAGCCTATGCTTAATAGCACGTTCATACTCTTCAAATGTTTTGATAAAATCAATCATAGCATTTCGATATTCTCTCAATCTAGGATGTTTTATAATGTATTGTCCTTTAATTTGTTTTAAGATTAGTTGTGAATCTCCTTGAATTGACATTCTTTTAGCACCTACATTTTTAAGAAGTTTCAAGCCTAATAATAATGCCTCATATTTTTCTATGTTTTTTGTACACAGAAAGTTTAATTTGTAAGAATGACCTTTAGCCTGATGAGTTTTTGAATTGTACAGCCACAGTCCTGCTCCCGATCCTGCTTTACCACATGAGCCATCAAAAGTCATATTCCAGAGTGTTTCTGTTTCAAGGTCCTATTGCATAACGAGTATTTGGGTGTTATGTCCTTTATTAATATCACTTTCTGTGTGAGTGACCTACGTATCTATGTCTCCATAATTGTACGGTATGAAGGAATCAAGATCAATATGGACAGAGTATAGGGGGTAGTTGTCTGGCTTTTCTTGGCTACTCACCATATATTTCATTAAGGTTTCTCTATATAGTCTCCTTGGTTGGCCAAATACTGTTATTGTAGCATACGTCATATCCATTTGAAGTGTTCCTTGTAACTTAGTTTCCCAAGAACGTGACAATAGCATACCATACTTAGGAGGAATGTCTGCTACTACTATGTCCATCATTTAACTTTTTCTAGTATCTGGGCTAATGTGACACAGAGGTCCTTGATAAGATCTAGACACCTAACCTTGCTGGAGTCAAATGAGTATAGATATTTGTATGGTCTAGTGATTTCAAGTCCAAGTTTTTCCATAATAATCTTTGGCATGAGATTATGTGATGCACCTGAATCCAACATGGCATTATGGAGGATTTTGTCATGAATATTCACGCTTACATAAAATGGAGGAACACCTCCTTCTTGATGTTTTCCATCAACTTCTAGTCCAAACAAAAGCTTAGGCTAGTCATCATTCAAGTTTAATATATCAGTGTTTTGTTCTATGTTGAGTACATTTAGGACTTGAGACCTATACACATTCTTGCTTATCAGGTCGGTAAGAGGGATAGAAATTTTGAGTTTGGCAAGTTCATTCTCATTACTGAATGGTGTTTGAGTTTTAATAAGATTTGAGAAATCATCTCTTTCAGCAACTACCTTGGTGACAGGTTCAGTTTGTTGAATTGTAGTTGGAATATTAGTTTGGATAGTTGTAGTAGAAACATCAATTGTTTTCCTAGTAACATTTTCTGTGTTCTTCTTTTCTAAACTGATTAGATTTTTCTTAGAGCTTTCAGCTGTTTTCTTGTGATCAGGCTCAACAGTATTTTTTTGTTTGAGTTATCATTATTTTTCTTAATTTTGAAATTATACTGTTTATGGACTTCAAATATGGCATTCTCAAATCCATGTTTATAGTCATCAGACTCTTGATTCCAACTCTGTTTGAGCTAAGAAGAATAGTTACTATTCTTCTTGAGTAAGAAAAATAGAACTATCCTCATTTGTCCCCATTCAATTAATCAGATTTTCCTCTTCTTCTTCAACCACACTTATATCTTCATCAGAATTGTTTTCTTGAAATCGAGGCCTAATTTGTTGATCTAGGCCTCTTTGATCTCTTTGTCTGATTTGTGGAGTGTTTCTTCTAGGATTTGGATTTCAGTTATGTGGAACAGGTTGTTTTCCCTAGGGACACTTCTCTCATTCAAACTTATCCTCTCCATCATTATTTCCATGGTCCTTACTAAAGAATCCATCTTAGCATCTGCTGCAGAAGTTGAAGTTCCTTCTCTTATTGTCACCCTTCTTTCAGTTTTCATCCTAGCTCTTTTTGCTTGCAAATTTGCTTCTACACTCACAACATCTCTTTGCATTGATTCTAGTGTTGGAGAATTCCTTTCCCTAATCTGGAATGACATATTTGTATTAAAGCCATCTGGGAACTTTATCATGGCTAAATCCTGAGGTGGTTTAATATTTACAGGTATTTCATTATATGTATTGTTAAATCTGGCACAATAGTCCTGAACACTTTCACCTACTTCCCTCTTAATATTTTCATATTTTGATAAAATCTATAGAGGGTTATTTTTTACTTCCCATCTATTAAGAACGATTTGGTGGAAAGCGGGGAAATAATTTATACTATTCGCAGGCAAATATTTAAACCATTACCGAACTTCTCCTCCTAAACTTTGAGCAAACATTTTGAGCTTAACACGTTCTTTGTCTACCTCTTGTAGGTCAAAAAAATCATTCATTTTATCCACATGTTGTTGGGAAGTTAAAGGAAGTGTCCCATCAAATAGTTTGATTTTAGACTAATAGTCTCATGGCATATTGGCCAATGGTGCTAGCAACACCAAAGGAGCATACCTGGCTACCATGATTGGTGATGATGGAGGGCCACTTGAAGGAATTTGAATAGTGGATGTAGTTAGACTAGTACTGGGTGGAAATTCAAGGAATTTTAGTAACCTTATGTTGAAGGATAAAATAAGGGGTGGGAATTATGGAGGCATTAGGACTTGGTGACTGAATATGTGCATGTTGCGATGTGAGGGAAGAAGTTGCTATGTTTAAAGCACTTAATTCTATTGAATGTTGAAGGTAAGAATCATCGATTTCGGAGGTGAGATCTATCACTAGATCTTGTAGAGTGACAAAATGTTGTAAGAGTTGAAGATCCGATTTAGTTTGTGAAGAAAGTTCTCTCACTGGGCTCTTTGGTAAGATTTATGGATCAAATATAATGATATCTTTCCAATTCTCTGATTTAGTCCTGAATAAGTTGTGTTCAAAGTGTAAATCAAACTGGATATCCTGAAATGTAACAAAGTTTTCACAGAGTGAGATGGCTCTATGAAGAAATTTATTGCTTGTCTAACTCTTGGTTCTAGTACTTTTCCTTAAGATCTTTTTAGGATTGTCCACTATGGTAGGAGGATTTGGATTTGGGTGGGATCTAGTAGAGATTCTTTTGGGATCCAGTGTTTAGATCTAAAACACAGAAAAACTAAATATACACAAGATTAGAAAGGAAACCAATCTTAGGAATAATCTTATCATACAAAGCTTTTAACTTAGTACTCTAAATTTGAATGAAATGACAAATTTTCAATAGGATCCCCAGTATGGTCACCACTATGTTATCGCTCTATTATTTTGAGGATTCACAAGGAAAAATCATAAAGGATACATCAAACCACTTAGGAGTCTAGGATCTAGCCCTCCTAGACTCAGAGAGGGCTTTCTCTGTATATTTAATATTTTAGCTTTAGTTGTAGTGTTTCAAAGTGTTAGGCTAGATATAATAGTGAAAGAAGGTTTATTACTTGACTGCTTGGTTGTTTGTTTGGTTGGGGTAGGTCATTTTTAAATCCTTTCCATTGGGCTATTGAGTCAAGGCTAGGTGGTAACATAAATTTTTCCATAACATTTGCAAGGCAAGGTAGCTATCTTTACTAGATCTTAAAGAAGAATGAAAAATGAGATGACAAAATAGTGAAATCAGTAATGATTAAAATGAAATTAAGTATTTCTTAACCATACATTAGAGGAAAATATTTGGATTGTAAACACATATAGAAGTAAGGTGCTCCAACAACATATCTTAATCTATAATTTATGTTTTACAATAATATTTAATGATACACAATGAATAAAACATGAATATATTTGACACAGAAAGAAGACATCACCACGTTAAAAACAGCTCAAGTATCTTGCAAACGGACTTTTATTATTGATGTTCCAACTCAAAAATTACAATGCTCCAAAAGAAATATTGTTCAAATAACTCGGGTCCAACCCCTAATACTTCCAATGAATGAAGTATTTAACAAAAACCTACAATGATTGCCTTGTACACTTGGAAATTTGTTATTAATTACAATGAAAGAAAATTTGACTAGTGTAACTATGAAGTGGCCACGATGAGATAACTTGGACATCTTGTCCCCTATTTTCGGGACGTTTTTGCTGAGTAATTAATTTTGTTGTAGTGGTTTTGCTGACTTGGCTGGGTGCTAACTCAGCTCTGTGTTGTTCCTTCAATCCTCTGTCCTACTCCTCTTGGTAATCGCACAAGTCACTCCATTCTTCTTCATATGGAATCTTGAACTTGATTAACCTACGATATATTTCATCAGCTTCATGTACCTTGCAAAATTGGGTTTGACTATAAAAACGTTCTTCAGTTCATGCTTGATATAGATTGGACTGTTGATAGATTCCAACAATTCTTTTCATGTAATGCTACCTTTTATGTTGGAGCTATTCACATAATCTTGGGCTATGCCTTGAAACCTCTTGACATAATCTTCTCTATCCATGAGTTTTTCATTAATGACAAACAAAGAAGGGAGACCTTTCTGTGTTAAAGGCTCAATTCTGTTGAAAAACTTGTTCACTATAAGCTCCAAATTTTGGCATATTTCCTCAAGATGTACATTCAAGTTCTTCGTAGTCAATACCTTTTTCACCTATAGAATAGTTTATGCCATGTATGCTACTCCCAATTCTTATAGCTCATACCTAGTCCTTGAATTGAGAAATTTAATAATCTCGTTGGTTATTGCTAGCATGACTCCCAACTCTAGATTAGTAGATGAAATAGCTTCTTTATATTTTTCCACTAACTCCTGTTCAAATATAATTTGGATGGAGGGCCAGATTTCATTCATGCCATTGATGATGTTGTGCTAGATGATCTCTTTCACCCTTCCTAGAGTGTTACCAATGGATGATTCCTTTTAAGATTTCTGCAACTTTTCAATTAAGTTCCGTGCCCTATGCATCTCCACTAAGTGTGTACTTTCAACTATTTTGATTTGGTCCTATAGAACACTGACTTGGGTTTCTAGTCTCTTGATCTCCTCAGTATGAAGATTCATGCTTTCCATGGACCTCGCTAGCTATTCTGCATTGCTTCTTGTCCCTGTAGTAGTTGTTGCTGGAGTGGTTGTCGGAATAGTTGCAACAGGAAGAGCCTCCATAGTGGTGCTCGCCAACTTTGCTGTCTTTTCTTTCTCTTGTACCATCTTCTCCATCTATGATTCCATTTGTTTTATTTGGAGTGACTACTCCATTATTAATTTCATCATTTCTACCTTCTGACTTTTTATTTCCTCTATCTCTTTGGTCAAGGGATTATGTGTTGCAGGTATTTTGAGTTGCTTCTTCAAAGCTGCTATATCCATCTCCTTTTTCTTAATTATTTCTTCTACTACTTTTACATCTGATGGATCATATCCAATTCTCACTAATAATTTTTCCAAAGACTTAATTATGTTGTCCTTTGATTGGGATGAAATATTTTCCATATTTAGTTGAGATTGGGAATATGACAAGGCCACCTGCATTTTAAACAAATTCATCGAGGTACTGGTTAGAGTAGAGGAGATCATTTCACCTGTTTGCTTGTGCATTTCTAGCTGATAATAGGAGGAACGTTCTTCGCGTCAAACTCAAAAGAGGTTTGTTTGTAATCAACTAGAGTTTTAGGCTTTTCTATCTATGCTTCCAAGAATGCCATATGCATTTTGCCTTCTTTTAAATCAAATGCTGAGAGGAGTCTACCTTGAGAAGTTGCACTTTTCTTCTAGAATTGAGCATAAGTACTCTTTTTCAACATCTCATTTTTTATCTTAATTTCCTTGAAAGTGTCAAAGATGGTCTTCTCCTTTTCTCCAGTTACATTAGTAGAAGTGGAGACTTGAAGAGACTGTTGCCTTTCTGAGATTGGAGTGGTAGGAAGAGATTGACCTCTAGTTGGGGATGAATCAGAAATATCACTAATATTAATGATTGTTTGTTTTGGTGATTCCTTGACTATGTCCATGTGCATCCTGCCTCTTTTTCTAAATTTCAATTTGAATTCTTTCATAGAAGTATCAGTCCCTAATGACTGATCTTCGCTTGGCCTTTTTCTAGTTGCTTCCCTTTCTTGTTACTTTCCCTTGTCTAATGTGTCTTATGTACTCTATATTTCCTGCTACCTAGAAGTCTATACACTTAAAGAAGAAATTACTTGTTCCTCAGTCTCTTGCATTGTGTTAGGCATCCACTCAATTTGGTTCATAAATTTGTCTATTTCAAGCCTTTGAGTGTGAATGTAGGGTGTTGATTTTTTCTCTACCCTTTTATTAGAGATGATGCCCCATGGGTCATAGGACCATGTAAAACTATGAGTGAACTTCATTTCCTTAAATTTCTTGTTTGCCTCTTCATTTGTTACCCTACTGTTGAAAATGAAAGGACCAATCTGGGATTTGATCCTAAATTGTGACTTTTTCTTTGTTTCTACAAAATGTATTTCATCTATGTTGATCATATTCCTGATATATTCAAGTGGAAATATCCTCATGGGGAGGAACTTTGGCAGCTTCTAAGGAGCCAACTTACATCCATATACTCTTAATTCTATGTAATTTTGGTACAAGTACAAATCTCATGTTCTTGCTTGGTCTATCAGCTGCATGATCCTTTTAATTTCTTCACTGATTCTAGGTTCTGTTGTCCCATTGAGGAGGCTAATAGCTGTGTGAACAAACATTTCTACAAATGTTTTGTAGGTGAAGTCCTTTTGATCCTTCATCACTAATGTTGTCCAGAAAATAATAGATTGGGGTTCACCTTCTTCATTTAACTTGCTCATTGTAAATTGAAATATGTCTGCCTGAAAATAAACAAACATATGTAAAAGTACTGAAGAGTAATGAAAATATTCCTCTATGAGGAAATTTACAAATTTCTCATGGATGGCATCTGCCAAGAATTCACTGAAGTTGAATAGGACAGATGGATTTGATTTTGTTGATAAGATGGATAGGAAACCTGTAATAGCCTCATCAAGCCACTGATTTGAATAATAGCCTAGCAAATATGAAATTATAGTGATTATATGTTTTCTCCTATCAAGGATAGAAAAGGACGAATAAGGAGGATTCTTGCTAGGCGGTGGGGTTTTCTCAGTCATGAAGAGTTCTAAGGTTTTAGCTCTTTTTGTGAAGTCTAGCCTATAATACATTTCACTAAGGATCTCATCGGAAAAGGGAGTGGTTCCTTCAATGATAGGAGCCTGCATCATTTGCATTATAGATTTGGCATTAATGGTAAATAGTATGTCTCCTATTACGGCTATCACTGCCCTTTGCTATGGATTATATCGTGAATGGCATATTTTCATTAGTTCTAGGTAGCTATGGGTTTTTGGAAACATATAGAAAGGAAAATTGGTGTCCTAGAGACCTATGTCATTTACTTCATCAACAAATTTGTCCTCCCACTAGCAGTAGATGTCATATAGATCAAATTCTAAGAGTCTCTCATGTATTTTGAAGTCTTTGTCTGCCAGTGGAATGTGGTCCATGTCCATTGGTGGGTGCACCATTGGATTGAACACCTCCAGTTCTTTCCTCTTTGGTGGCATGCTATCGTTTACAAATTTTAAACCTGGATTGTGTTGAATTTGCAATTGAAATGCAACAAAAAGGGCTGAGAAGAAATGGGAACTCAGAGAGCGAATAATAAAGGGAATGAACAGGAAGTGGGATTCAAGAAGGGAAATGTTTGATCAATATAGAAAAATGGAATCTTCTGCAACTGTGTTGTTTTTTTAGTGTGTTCGTTGCTTTCTCTATGTATACCTGAATGAATCTTGACTTGCACCTGTAAGTAGAGAGAGCACATTAAAATTTGTAAATGGGTAGGAAATGGTGCATTTGTAGCTTTAGGAGCATTTACGTTGAATTGGCTTGAAGTTGCGTGGGTCTGTTGGCTAATAGTCCAGGCAATTGAATGTGCAACGACATAGCATGGGAATGGAGGTGATAGGAAAATGGGACAAAGTGGCGGTGGGGGGTGGTAGGCTTGGTGAACAGTGATAACAGAGGAAGGCGGTTTGATGAAATGTGGAAACCACTTTTCGGGGGGGCCTTGGAGTGGTAAGCAGAATGAGCTGGCAGGGGTGCGAAATCCCGAGATTTTGACATGTAAGTGGTTTGAAACCACTAATTTCAGAGCCCCCTGGCATTAACCTTCGGAGGGTGAGGGGGGGCCGAAATGTGTGGTGAAGTAAAATTATAATTGCAGAAATGAACGAATTCCTCTAGCCTAATAATGGGTCTAGCCACAATAGTTACATTCTATGGAATATTTCCTTAGGTTAGGATCAATCAAGAGGGCCTATGTTTTGGTCACTTATCCTGCTTGGTGATGTCCTCGCTTGCTTGCTCCAGCAATCTCTCGCGTCCTTCTTTAAGCTCCTGAAACAAGTAAACAATAATAACACACAAACATAATAATAGAAAAATTGCAATCCAACCTACTTAATGAGTCAAGAAGCATCAATACATGAATATGTAATATTACAAAACATGTAGGAAATCAATTGATAGTTGCATATATTGATATAAAAGAGAGATTAAAACCATTTGTCTTGACATTGCAGTCTTCCTCTGACAAGACCAGGTTCCCACACTTCTGCTAGCACTTCATGATGGATTCGAACAATAGTAGTTTAAAGACTCTTCCCTTTAGGCTTCACTCCAAACCAAAACACACTTCTCCCTCACACAACTAGATGGCTACAACTTGTAATAGCTTGCTTTTCTAATCAAACTAGTACACTCACACTCAGCCAACACTCTAACTATAGCACTAGTTTGTGCTTGGGAAGAAGGGAGGTTTATATAGGAAATATGGATGTGATATGGATCCTCCTCTCATGGGAGAAGGACTTATCCCTTGAGGTAGTTCCATCATTATAGGGGAAAGGATCCCAAACTGTCATCCTTGACCCCATCCGGTAAAACCATTTACCAGAATTCTGTTACGGAGCTTCTAGAGATGGAATCTTTAGCTCTAATTTAAAAAACTTTCCATAAAAAGATCGACATGATTGGAACACATCTTAGTTGCATCGATCGACGTGAGAAACAATGCTAATCTTTGCACATCAGTGCAGGGGAGACAAAGGCCATTAGTGTCGGTCTTGAAAATTGGGCAAAATAGAAGTTTCAAGGGAAATGGTGCAAAAGAGAAATGATCTGCTCATGGAGAGGGACATAATGGGAGCTTCTCCATGAAGGCAAAGCATGCAGGGTTCACTGTAGAGGTCCTCCAGGATCAAGGAACGGGTAGTACAGGGAGAGTGACAAAACGTTGTGTAACATGTGCCCCCTAAACCATGAAGGTCGAATTGGAGTGAGGGATGAAATACTTTATAAATCAGTGTGGGGAATCGGTCTACTGCCAGAAAACCTACAAGCAAGTATAGATACATATACATAAACTGAGATATCTATCAAATGATACATGAATCATGGCATGGACACAACCATCTAGAGAATAATCATGTAAATGGATCCAAGTATGGGTGCATCCATCCATCAAAGAGGATCATAATGAAACCACAGTATGGTCTTAGCCATCCAATAAGGAGAAGGACCACATATGATAACTCATGGTCTTGTCACATCCAACCATCTAAAAGAGACATGCATATCATCATAAACCATGTCACATCACTTCACAACCTAGACTCATGTGATCTGAGTCTAGGGTCTTGCGCCCCAACACGACCCGATCAAAGTACAGATTCTAGCATGCGAATAGATGTGTTGATGTGGAACATGCTAGAAAGTAACTTGATTACCAATAAATGATGTAAACTGTTAACAAGTATGAGAGAAACCACCAATAATGACAATGGCCCTCAAGGTACTATCATCAAAATCCACAGAATGTGAATACAGGAATTGAAGTCGAACACCTGTGAAATCACTCGATTGAAAGCCAATGATGTGAACTTGTCGTTGGATGCGAAGAACCTACCATTAAGGCATGCAAGCTCTAAGTTACTGGAAGGGAGTCTCTCGATCAACTTCCCTGATAATGAGCTGATGTTGATAGAAAGTGACCGTGTCGAAGGAGGGCCACAATGAATCCCACATCATCGATGCAAGACAAGAGGATGCAAAATTATTTTGGATCATACAGAGAAATAGAGGTAAGTGTAACTGTAGAAGGGTTAACTCTTGAACATATCGGTGACGCAACTGTAAGTTTAACAGCTTTTGGATACATAGGATCGATGGTCATGATGACATAGCAAAGATAAGATGGAAGGAAAAAATGAACGTCCCAAACCCAAGAAGGTCAATGATATAAGGAGGATGTCCCAACCCAACACGAGGCAAAGAGTGTCATGTTCAAGAGTAAGCTGCTAACATGACTTGATAGATTTCCAAATTTCCCCCCATCATTTCTGGTGAGTACCCCAATTATTTTTTATCGCAAAATTGAATGAGATAGCATGTGCTTTCACTGTAAGTTCATCCTTCAGATGAATCTAACCTAGTAAATTTAACAAGCCCTAGGAAGGAGAAGATCACATTCATCATGGTGACGAATCCAATGTGTTTAATAGTTTAACGAGTCCAACAAAGGTGTAACTCAACATATTTTCATGTTAAGAGAGTTTGAAAAATACACATAAAAGAAAACTCCACATGGTCCCTTTTCGTACATTTGTGTCTCTCAAGCCCAAAAAAGTAGAAAACAATACTTGAGAGAACTGTTTGACTATTTCAGTTAAGGAGTACCTTTTTCGTGAATAGTGCCTCCTAGCTCGAAAAAGGGGTAAAATTATACTGGACACATGATGTTTTGCATCCATTAACAAGTTCAAAATGATAGGGGCTTGGCCATCTTTTCGCTTTTAAAGGGTTGGAAAACAGCTGAAAGCGGACCCCCCCATTTTATTCTCTTTTATGAGTCAAAAGGGAAAAATACTTGGCAATGTTTTGATATGAGTTTTACGAGTCAAGAAAGGAGCTAAAAGGTGACTCATCCTAGAGGAACGAGTGGTATAAAAGGTAGCAACTAGTTCTGGTAATGAAGGAATTGCTCAAAACATGTAATGGTCAAGAGGCTAGCTAATAAAACCACTCATCGTTGTGGTCGCTTAGGAAAGGAAAAACAACCAAGTGAAAGCATATGATCGAAAAAAGAGATGGTGGCAATGGAATAAGACAACCAACGCTCATCTAACATAAAGTAGCTGATTAAAACAACAATCACGAGATGTAAATCGGGGATGGGTTCATTTTTACTCTTCTTGGATTTGGTTTCATGTTTACACAAGCTTGAAATGAAAAACTATGCTTCCTATAAGTTTGCATGCCCCCAACATAATGAATCAAATGAGGTACATGCCCCCCATGCTTCATTTCAATCAACTAGGTGGATGGAATGAAGGTTCACTTTCGAGAGTTTGGAAAGACTTGACTCGGATTTTATGAGATCTTAATCAAAGACTCGGTTTGGAAAAGGGATTTTTTTTCATTTTTTAACGAGGTTGACAAAGTAAAAGAACTATCCTTGGACATTTGTTTCATTTTATAACGAGGTTGATACAAGAAGAAACTGTCCTTGGGACTCCTTAATTAATTTTTTAACGAGCTTGACATGAGACAAGGAACTATTCTCACACCCTTTGTTTCATTTTTAACGAGGTTGACACAAGGCCAAAAACTATCCTCAGATCCTTTGCTTCATTTTTTAACGAGCTTGACACAAGACAAAGAATTATGCTCACCTGATGTTTCATCTTTTAATGAGGTTGACATAGAAAAAAAACAGTCCTCATGACCCTTGTTTCATTTTTTAATGAGGTTGACACATGAATAGGAACTATCTTCACACGATGTTTCATTTTTTAACGAGGTGGACACAGAAAAAGAATTATCCTCGTAACCATTGTTTCATTTTTTAACGAAGTTGACACAAGGAAAAAACTATCCTCATCCCTTGTTTCATTTTTTTAAGGAGGTTAACACAAGACCTGGAACTATCCTCATACATCTGTTCATGGACCATATGACAACATGGCTCCCAAGAGGTCCTCACTAGACGAAAGAACCACGCTCTAGGAGGAACACATGTCAACTGGTACAAATGATAGATTGGGTTCCAATGCCCCTAATACATAATGTACTATACCATCTGTGAGACCATCAGCAGATGTGGAGACGTAAAAGGTAGCCACATAATTGACCTGTGGCGGTGGAGGTACTACTTGCAAACAAGAGTCGATATGGGATGATGGTTGTGAAGGAGGTGCCTAGTGACCAATGAACGACAATTGATCAATAATCACAATTCTCCCTTCATGTGGAAAACAAACCACACGAAAAAGCGAAGAAACAAGGGCTCCCATGACATAAACATAGTCACATCAAAGGAGAATATTGAAATCTAATGGACCTTGGACTATCATCACATCTATATAGATGGTCTTTCCTCCCAAAGTAATAGGGAACCTCAAAGGATCCCTAAGGTTTGTCTAGTTGCTCCATTAAAGGCCAAAATATTCTAAGTGACAGGCACAAGTTGTGGGGAACCTAAAGCTTGCCAAGTAGTAGAAGAGATTATGCTAACAGAAACACCTTCATCTCATATAATGCTAGGTACTGCCATATTATAGGCTTGTACTATAATCTAGAAAGGCACATAAGATGAAAGGCATAAAGTAGTCAATAGCCCCCAATCAAAAGAGATGATAGAACTACTTGGTGGGGGCATCATATGATCGCCTCCATGCTCTACAAGAATAGAATAAAGACTCTCCTGGACAACTAGGATGAGATGGTCACTCTTCAATTCATGAGAATATGAGGAGACAAGAAGAAGATGAGTAGTATGATCGCTACTCTCTTTCAAAATAGAGTGAACAACTGAAGGCGGAGCCAAGTTGACACTCTTCCTGACCAATGGTTGGTTGGGAACAGACACAAGAGAGTCTCACTCAAGAAGAGTAGGACAGGAAAGAGATGAACCTAAGTCAATCTCTTGAAAAACCAAGATAGGGTCATAAGAAAGCCTCTGATAACCAACAGGAAGTTGGGGTTAAGGAGCTGCAAGGTTTTCCAAAACTTTGGAAGATTTATCCATAAGAGGACAAAGGTGAAGAAGATGCTCTCCTTTACATAACCTATAAGGAAATCTAATATTTCCCTTCTTCTTGCCATCACCAATTGAAGGTGTAAACATCGACATGATCTCTAGAGGCTGATGGGGATGGTCGGTTCAGGTTTGGAGACCACACCTCTAAGACTTTGGGAATACCAGGATAGTCCCGGAGGAGATGGTCACCCTTACATAGCCTATAAGGGAATTTTACCTTCCATGAAGGATCAGAAGGTTTGTCGATGGGGGGTGCAATTGGAGTAATAGCCACACGGTTGGCCTCTCGCTTGTCTAAATTCTTCTTCTTCTTCTTAGCCTCCTAGTTACTAGATTTGAAACTTTCACCAGACGAAGTAGAAGAGGAAGGTGAAGAAATGTGCGAATAAGGTGAGGGGTCAACCTTAGAATCATTGTGACATGATTCGAATGAAGGAGATGGCAAGACAGTAGTTGGGACACATGGGATGATCGAGGTAAAAAATAACCAAACACGTAAACCAATGGTTAACCCAAGGAGGGACAATGTTGCCATATAAGAAGCACCAACATTTCCAAAAGAAGGAAAAGGGTCAAGATTCCCATCCAAGGGGAATCCTTGACTAGTAGACTCTGGAAATATTGCCATTGGAATTGACCCTAAAGAACCATGAAGGAAAATAACTTTAACCAGGAATATTTTGTGGGTAGTTAATTTTAAGACACTGAAACAAAAATTTTCCTTTTCATATTCTAAGAGTCAAGAAAAGGACGAAAGGTGACTCTAGTTACTTTCAGAATTAACGAGCTCGAAAGGACAAGTGCTCAAATGATCTTTTAAGTTTAATGAGTCACAAATAACAAATGACTTCTCTAGATGATCTAGGTAAAGAGGATTACCAGGTGTTGGCTAGTTGAATTGTTTATTAATTAAACAATCAAGTACCACATTAATTGTCAGCCTGGGAAAGTCTTTTTATTCCAAAGGCCACTGCGTACTGTTTGTACTTAAATTCTAAAAGCATCGAAAGCTGTAGTATACTTAGTTTTTGTATTAGGCTATCACAGTGCTGATAAAAATAAAAGGAATTGATTAAAATTACAGATCTAAGAAACAAGGAAATGGATGCTCTGTTGGCAGAGGATCAGGACCCTATCCTCCAGGTGAGGATGTTCAGCACCTGCCCCTGGAATCAGATTGCTAACACACACTACACTCAGATTCACCGGTGAAACACGCTTGCATAACTTCAAATAACTTAATAAAACAAAGTGCTAGCAAAACAGAATTGCAAGAGGTAATGCTACGGAGTCCAAACAGAGTATTTGTAAAAAGAAACTATCGCACACTTACACACTTGACAGCAAAGTAAATGGGTGAATCTTGTGAGGAAGGTGGGCCCAGTCCCTCTCACAAGATTCCCCAGAACGCGAAGAATAGCTTAAATACTCAGAATGTTCTTCTATTCATCTGTCAAAAATTCGAGTACAGTAAAGTTCAGAATTGCTGATATTCTTACAAAATGCTCTTACAGACTCCCCTGACTAATGTAGATGTCTCCTCTTTATAGAGGAGACATCTATTACAATAGATTGTTACGGTTCAATTGGTTGATCCGTCTAATCAAAAATAATAATTACAGAGATGCTGTTGCAACAATATGACGATATATTCTTTGTTTAGGTTCTAGCTGTTACACAGCTGGTAACTGTTCTTCGACCGTCTTCCTTGGGATACGTACATTCCTTTCACCGATTCCCCGTGCTATTCTGGTTCTAAGTCCTGGTAACTGTGTTCTTACTTGCTTTGGACAATTGCTTGATTCAGCCACGTCAGCGTTCCTCAGATAGTTGCCATTGTTATTCCCAGCTGATGCAAACTACCCACTTTAGGTGATTTCTGTTGCTGACTATATCAACTGCGTAG
>APFE030323267.1:0-13694 GCA_000404065.3 Pinus taeda
TCCCATACCTCTTTTGCGGATTTATAGTGCATTACCTTCATGAATTCCGATTGGGATATACATCCTAATAGGGTACTGACTGCTTTTGCATTTGTTTCATACTTCTTCTTCTCGTCTGCATCTGTAGAAGTAGTTGAAGGAAAAGCATAGCCTGTCTCTACGATGTTCCAAACTTCTGTACCAAGAGATTGAAGATAGGCAGTAACTCTTACCTTCCAATAATTGAAGTTTGTCCATCAAAAACCGGTGGCCTGATAGATGCGTCCCTCTCGTAGTTGCTCATGATGAAAGATCTTCCTTCAAGCGATCAAGCTTCTTTAGAAGGACCTGCTCTGATACCAATTGTTGAAAATAATACTGAGAGGGGGGGGTGAATCAGTATTATCTAATTCTTTTGCTAAATCTTTCTTATTTATACTTTGAATTATTTTTTGCATACCAATACCATAAATAATGAGCATGAACAAGAAAATCAGACAGTCACATCAAAGAACACCAGATATAAGGTGGAAACCCAATGTGGGTGAAAACCACCTGCTGCAATATGTCTCTATCTTCTTTCAAATTAGAAACTCCTTTTACAATGGTCTTGTACTGGTTCAGTCCTTTACCAGTACGCAGGCTGCAACCTGCAGAGAGCTACAACTCTCTCTCGTTTTTCAGTTTCTCCTGAAAGGGAGCTACAACCCCCTACTTCTTTTCAAGGATCACTTTTCATAAATTTTCAAACTGGATCCATATACATCAAATGATCATCAAGTACATGTACATAATACAGTCAGCTGTAATAACCAGATCAACAATAACAGAACAGAACCCAGAACTTCTTTCCAACAGAAAAATTCAGCCAACAGAAGATCTTAACACAGATACGCGGTTCTTCTCTTACTGGCCTGCGTCGCTACGCAGTTCACCTTCTGCTTCTCTGCGTATACCCGCAGATCTCCTTCTTCTGGACTGTGTGGCCACGCTCTTCTCCTTTCACTGAACTGCGTATTGTACGCACCCAAAAACAATATCGCACCGCGTACTTCTCAGAAAGTACGCACTCTGAAGAATAATCGCGCCGCGTACTGCTACAGAAAGTATGCACCTGAACCACTGTTGCCCTGCGTACCTACGCACTGAGCCTTCACCGCTTCTGCGTACCCACGCACATAACCTTCAGCGCCTCTGCGTACCCACGCACTTAACCTTCGACGCCTCTGCGTACCCACGCACTTAACCTTCGGCGCCTCTGCGTACCCACGCACTAAACCTTCGGCGCCTCTGCGTACCTTGGACTAGGGCTGAAATAACCTCAGATGCTTAGATCTGAACTTGTGCTCAAGAGATCACCCTTCACCAATTCGCTTCTGACTTCTCCTTTATAAATCAATCTTTTAAGAACCGAGAACCCAATAGATCAGATCTTAAGATATTCAAAGACATAAAGATACCAAAGCCAAATGATCTCCTTTGCTTTATATAGGCTAGCTCTTCCTCAAATCAAGGATCATGGGGCTCAATAATAATAATAAAATAATCAATACCGCGGGCCAAAACCATGATAACCCAATACTGTTGGCTAAATACCACTGAGAAACCCCACGTGTGGGCGCTTAGCTGCCTTGGAATGTGTGCACTGGGGTACGCACCCCATGAATGGGTGACCCGCATATTTGGACTCGGTCCCTGCACGGCATACCTGCGGGTACGCACCTCCTGAACTGTTCTCCTGCGTACTTCTTTATTTTCATCAAAATGAGAGCCATGCCATGGGTGTTTGCCATCAAGTACAACATCTGAAATCATACCAGAACCATAATGCCAACAAATAAACCATTTAATCATGGCAAGTCATCAGTTAGGTAGAGAATTAAAATGAGCCCATAAGTTTAATCTGATCCATTGGAAGACATAAGGTTAGAAATAAGTTAGTTTTCTTACCAAAAGAAAATAAAAGGGTCAACAACCTCAAATGCACCCAATAAAGGAAAGAAAAATGTTAGGATAAATTGAAGGGTAGGTAAAATACTTTCCAAAATTATAAGGATCATTATGTTTATAAAAAAATATCATTTTAACCCTTTCCCTATGAAAAATCCCTTCCTTTGTTTAAAATCCCTTTCCCCTTATCCTAACCCATTCCCCTCTTAGAACCCCATGTCCATCATTAAAAGTCCCCTTCCCTTTACTATCTCTACATGATTCAAATACAACATGCAAGACCCACTTTTGCAAAGTTAAAAGAAATATATCAAGCCCCAATACCCTTTTTCACCCACTTAATACATTTCCTCACCATTACAGTGTTAATCCCCTATTGTATTAGTCCCGGCCCCACATCTTTGAAAACCACTGTACACTTCCCAATCGATGATCACATCTAACTGTCCATGCCCATTATTGCACCCCACTACGTCTGATGTTTAAAACTAATGAGGGGTTGTGAAATGGGTGGTTTCACCCATCCCCTCCCCTGCCACATGACGCCACCAGAGTTTATCGCATCTCCCAGCCCCAAACCATCGTACCACCTTTGGCAGTGCGATAATCCACCAAAACCGCCTCCCAACATTATGTGATAAAACACCACACTACGCCATTCACCGTCACGCTGTGTTAAATCCCACCATTTCTTAAAGGAAGTAAAATAACAAAAACATCTAGAATTCGTTATTTCACCATCACTGTTGAAATTGTGAGAAAATACCAAAATTCATCACCAACCCAAAATAGAGTCCTTGCTGCTGCCTGGACCCCTCTGTAGCTAAAATTAATTATTTTCTAGGTAATTCTAGTACTCTTCTCCGTCAATTGAACACAGAAATTGATAAATTGACCAAAGTAATGGCTTAAAATAAAAAAAAATGAAGCATTAAAATCTTCTATATGTACACAATATTGGAAACAAACTCCCAGTGATCAGAGTAGGTTGCTTTAATCTTTTGACCTCAAAAAAAGGAAAATACAGATGACTTTTCTATAGCCAGAGGTAAAGGCCCCCAAAAATTTAGAAGATTATAAGAAAACAACCCATGAAATTCATGCCAAGGATGTGCATCCAATTGACCAGATTGAATTTCATAAACAAGCAGGAGAAATGATATATTCAACCATGACACAAAAAGCTCTAAGTGTCCATAAATTGAATAATTCTCTTGAAAATATACAGTCACAGTTAAAGCTCGAAAGGGCCTCATCACAAGCAAAGGACAATAGGATAAGTCACTAGAAGATTTGGTAATTGAAATTGGCTATAATCCACCCAACATCAAGGTAGGAGAATAACTTGTTAAAAAGAAAAATGTAGACATAGTTGCACTCAAGAAACAGCTAAAGCTACCAACCACTGATCATCCACAAACCAAGTAGGTTTTGGAGACACTTAATCAAATGAATGAGATGATTAACTTAATCATCCAATTGAAAATTCAACTAAGAGAAATGGAGACAGAAATGGATCAACTGGTACAGGAGAAATAGGCTAGTAGAGAAGTAGTTCCCATTACTACTATTCCCATAGGAGCTACAGCAGCAACAACATCAACATTAGTTCCAACAGCTACATCAACTGCAACAGAAGCAACATCAGCAAAACCAATAACCCATCCCACTGATAAGGCCACAATTGATTCAAGCAATGGAAGATATGTTGATTCAAACATCACATATTAATAAGCTCAAGGAGCAAGTGAAGAGCTTAGAAGATGAAAAGAAATTAGCAGAAGTAATGCATCAAGCTGAGAAACAAAAATCCAATTGATTGAATGACAAGATCCACCAGCTAGAAAAAGAATTGTCACTAAAGGAGCCTTTGGGCCAAGCAAAGAAACATTTATGGGCCAATATCATTAACTCTGTTAATGATATTTGGCCATCTATATAGGTAGTATTTGAACAAAATAATTTAGTGAAGGAAGCCAGTGAGGCAATTCAAAAGGTAAAATCATATCTTAGGGAGAAACTAGAGAAGGCCTCTAAAATAATCAAATTTCTAAATTCTAAAAACAAGTATGAATTAGAGGAGCTTGAGATAACTGACAGAATAGAGACTATTCTAGAAGTGAAGAAATTTATTTCCAAGAGAAATCTAATGATACAACTTGAGGAGAAATGTCAAAATATGAAACTTGCAGTAAATAGGTTTTTTGACAAGTTTGAAGTACTGAGACAGAAGGGTCTGCCTGATCCTTTGGTAATCAATGATAAATTGATGAAACATGAAGACTATGATAAAAAGATGAGAGAAGTAGCCAAAGAGATGTCCAACAGTTCATCCATGAAAGGTGTGCCCACAAGAAAAGTGCTCCTCTAGACTTTAGAAAACTTCTTTTACCTCCAGTATCAGGTAAATCACCTTTTTGTGAACAAGCCTACGTTTTCCAAATATATAGAAGAATATGAAATTTACCAGAGGGTGATGAAAATCAAACTCCCAGATGAAGAGGCATGGGAAAAATTGTGTGACTTACTATAAAGGATGAAAAAAAGAGAATCAGGTGAAAGACAAGCAGGTGAAAGGAGAAGACAACGTGAAAGAAAAGTAGGTGAAAGAAAATTAGATGAGAGAAACAATCTAGTAACAGAAAGAAAATAAAAAGGGATAGATTTCAGTCAATTAAACAGGTGTCACTATATTTTGCATTAAAGATATTTATTTTCCTTAAATAAATCCTAGTTAGTTGACAAGATATTTTGTAAAGTTTTATATAAATACTGTTGCCATTATGTTTCTGGTGAGGTTATATGTTACAGATGTTGTACTTGATGGAAAAGCCCATGGCATGGCTCTCAATATGATTAGAATTAAGAAGTATGCAGGAGAACAGTTCAGAAGATGCGTGCCCGCAGGTACGACGTGCAGGGACTGCGTCCAGACACGCAGGTTACTCATTCATGAGGTGCGTACCCCAGTGCACACACTTCAAGGCAGTAAAACGCGCACACGTGGGGTTTCTTATGTTTAACCCTTGGTATTTAGTCGACGGTATTGTGTTATTATGGGTTTGGCCCATGGTATTGCTCCATGATTTGAGGAAGAGCTTGCCTATATAAAGCAAAGGAGATCATTTGGCTTGAGTATGTTTTTGTGTTGAATATCTTAAAATCTGAAATATTTGGGTTATTGTTTCAAAAAGCTTGATCTATATGAAAGTGAAGTGGAAAGCGAATCTGTGAAGGGTGATCTCTCGAGCGCTTGATCAGATCTGGGTATCCGTCTAACTGTAGCACACTGGTGATCTACAAATTCAGCCCTAATCTAATGTACGAAGGTGTTTAATGGTGCCTCTGCGTAGGTACGCAGAACAGAAGAAGGCGAGCTGCATGGGTACGCAGAGCAGAAGAAGGGTGGCTGCGTGGGTACGCAGAGCAGAAATAGGCGAACTACGTGGGTGCACAGAGCAGCAGTGGTTCAGGTGCGTACGCACAGTAAACGTACGTGGCGCGATAGTATTTTTGGGTGCGTGCCTACTGTGACAGTACGCAGCGCGATAGTGCATTTGGGTGCGTACTGTACGCAGCGCAGTAGAAGAAGCAGTGCGTGGTCACGCAGTGCAGCAGAAGGAACTCTGTGGGTATACGCAGAGAAGCAGAGGGTGAAGTGCGTAGCGACGCAGGCCAAAGAAAGAAAAGCTGCGTATCTGTCTCATGACTATCTGTTGACTGAATTTTTCTGTTGATAAGGTGTTCTGGGTTTAGTTCTGTGTTGTTGATCTGGTTACTGCTGTTGACTGTGAAATCTACATGTACTTGATGATCATTTGATGTATATGGATCCAGTTTGAAAATTTATGAAAAGTGGTCCTTGAAAAGAAGTAGGGGGTTGTAGCTCCCTTCCAGGAGAGACTGGAAAACGAGAGAGAGTTGTAGCTCTCTGCAGGTTGCAGCCTGCGTACTGGTAAAGGACTGCACCAGTACAAGACCATTGTAAAAGGAGTTTCTAATTTGAAAGAAGATAGAGACATATTGCAGCAGGTGGTTTTCACCCACATTGGGTTTCCACCTTATATCTGGTGTTCTTTGATGTGACTGTCTGTTTTTCTTGTTCATGCTCATTATTTTATGGTAGTGATATGTAAAAATAATTCAAAGTGTAAATAAGGAAGATTTGGTAAAAGAACTAGATAATATTGATTCACCCCCCCCCCCTCTCAATATTATTTCCAACACAAAAACCATGGTATGTTGAACCTATCACTATAATCAACACTTGTTGTTGTCATTATCATGTGGAATTTCAATTATATTATGACATCTTCCTTAATTTTGGTAAAACATTTTGGAAATTTTATCTCCTCCTTCCACTATCCATGGTTTCATATCCGAAATTCTATGTGAAAGAGAAAGTCATGAATTATTTTACCAAAGTAAATGTGTTGGTGGTAAAAAATGTGATCATTGTGGAAATTTGACTTTATTTCACTACAAATATTATATTGATATAAATGACCAATCATTGTCTAACTGAAAAGTGAAATAGAAGAGATATGAATATATCCATACATCGATTACTTCAAATAATAATACAAGTGCTAAAAGGATTGATTTACAAGAAGAAGAAATTCCCGTGATAGGGTTTTTGAAGAAATTTGAGACACAAATTTATAAATAAACCAAACATTCACATAGAGCTCGATGGCAGGACCTGCAATTCAAAAAATTCCATAAAATTTATCCACCAAGGACCATTTTGTCAATAGTTGATTTTGCAGAGAATTACACATGTGTTGCACAAAATGAAATACAGAGTGAATACTATCATTCTGTCCAAGTCTCTATGCTTGTCCATATTCTATATAGACATGTTGAACAAAATGTTGATGATATAGAAAGCACTAGTGAGAATTGACATGTTATTAAAGAATATCACTTTTATATCAGCAATGATCGTACACATGATACACATTTTGTACAACATTGTTTTGATAAGATTTACGATTCATTGAAATTCCGTGGAATAAAATTCAATGAACATTGGATATGGTCAGATGAATGCATAGGTCAATTCAAATCTTCATGATCATTCTTTTGGTTGTGTCGTCTTCATAAGAAAACCCACATTAAACATTGTTGGAATTTATTTGAGACTGGACATGGAAAAGGAGAACATGATGGTGTAGGGGCATGTATAAAATAAGCACTTCAAAGATATCAAATGGACCACTCTACAAACAGACTTGTCTCAAATAGACAAGTTGTTCAATGGTGCAATGTTGCACTAAGCCATCAGTCTAACCCATAAAGGGAGGTACGAAACATATATACAAATTAACTTGTATATAGTTTTAATATATGATAGTTTTTATTAATTTTCTAATTTTAAACATTTATAAATTATATAGTTTAAACAGTATGAGGATGATTATCTTTGATATATAAATTGTATTTTAAATAACATATTTAAATTCTTGTTTGAATTTACTATAGGTTTTTTTGGGATATTAAAGTCGAAGAAGTAGATAGATTGATTACATATGAAGTTGAAATAGTAAAAGGGACTCGAAAATTGCATTCAATTAAATCAAAGGATTACCGAAATGCATTTGCATTTGATAAAATAAAATTCTTGTTTTTGTCTTGTTTGCATAGAGGACACACAATCCAATGATGTTTGTGAAAACAATATGTATGTAAGCCCTTGGCAACATATAGAACTAAATACAAAGGGAAAAATTTCAGTTGCAAGCTTCGAAGAGATGGAATCATAGGAGATTATAGTATCATCTGAAGGTGATTGAGTTTCTAATATTAGTAGAGAAGGTAACATTTCAATTGACTTCAATATATGTATATGTGTGTGTGTGTGCATGTGTGTTTTATGTTTTTAAAATCAATGCGTATAAATATCTAGGTAATAGTTAAAATATAGAGATCTAGAAATAGATAATAAAATCAAGTCCATATTGATATTTAGTTAATTTCACGTTAATTGTGATCTAAATTTACACTTGTTTTATTGTACAAGAGATGTCTTTGTTGTACTAGTTGCACCCATTAACAACATAGAAAATGTCAAGTATTATTTGATATGGTGCATTGAACGAAAGATGAAGTTATTTGAAGACTATGAAGATAAAAATTTTATATATGAAAGAGGGTCTATTATACTGAAAGGTTATTTTTTCTAAGAAACTCACCAAACTGAGAGTAATGTTTTCTTTCAAGACTACCAACCTGATGTCATAAGTTGTCAATATAGTCACTTGGTGTGTGCAGCGCACATAAAGTTGATAGAAGTTCAATAAAAAACAATTGAAAGTTAAAAAATGGAGAATGTCAAAAGATGGCCATGAACGGATCATTGAAGATGGCATTCCATTAGATTTTTTTTAATTAAACTTCCCAACAATTTCTTCTACTTGGATTCATCTTTGAGAACTTAGAGTTCAAGTACATTGTTAGCATTTCTTTTTGTGCACCCTTAAGTTGTACATTCTTAAGAATGTGATGATGTGAAAATGATACTCATTGGGTCTTGTATTGAGTCACAAAGTTATATTTATATGGTCTGTTATGTAGACTTGCTTTGAGGATTTACTTCTCTGTTAATTTGTGATGTATATTGCGATTTTACTACTCTATTAATTTTTACTGCGGTTGATTGAGCTGAGCATTGTTACTACTCGGTTAATTTGTGATTTTGGTTGGTTGGGCCTACCACTATTACTGCTCTGTTAATTTGTGATTGTGGTTGGTTGAACCATTTACTAAGAATCAATTACTAATATTATAAGAATGATTGAATGCAAAATGTACCAACTAAATGCAAATTTACTTTCATTTCTACATATTCATGAACTTAAATTATATGTAAAACATTTAAAAGCATCAAGCCATGCATGCATCATGCAAATTGTGGGCCATGTTTTATAATATGATTTTATCCAACTTATGTTTGTGCATTCAAACAACTTTATATTAAAAGTCAAATATCAAGCGACATCCAAAGTAGCCTTTCTATACATGAACGCAAAATGTACACACCACATTTTATAATGTAATTTTAAGTTATCATTGTTTTAGACCTCTACACCAAATTTTAAGATTCATTCAAATGCAAAATGTGGACCTCACATTTTGTAATTTGCAATTTTACTAGATTCATTTTAAATAACTCAAGACAAAACAACTTTAAACAAAACCTAGGAATCATCTACTAACATTATAGGAATGATTGAATGCAAAATGTACCAACTAAATGCTATGTAAAACCTTTAAAAGCATCAAACCATGCATGCATCATGCAAATTGTGGGCCATATTTTATAATTCAATTTTATCTAACTTATTTTTGTGCATTCAAACAACTTTATATTAAAATTCAACTATCAATCGACATCCATAGTAGCCTTTCTACACATGAATGCAAAATGTACATACCATATTTTATAATGAAATTTTAAGTTATCATTATTTTAGACATCTACATCGAATTATAAGATTCATCCAAATAAAAAATGTAAACCTCATATTTTGTAATTTGCAATTTTAATAGATTCATTTTATATAACTCAAGACAAAACAACTTTAAACAAAACCTAGGAATCATCTACTAACATTATAGGAATGATTGAATGCAAAATGTACCAACTAAATGAAAATATGTAAAACATTTAAAAGCATCAAACCATGCATGCATCATGCAAATTGTGGGCCATGTTTTATAGTGCAATTTTATCTAACTTAGTTTATGCATTCAAACAACTTTAGATTAAAATTCAACTATCAACTAACATCCATAGTAGTTTTTCTATACATGAATGCAAAATGTACATACCATATTTTATAATGAAAATTTAAGTTATCATTTTTTTAGACATCTACACCAAATTATAAGATTCATTCAAATGAAAAATGTAGACCTCACATTTTGTAATTTGCAATTTTAATAGATTCATTTTAAATAACTCAAGACAAAACAACTTTAAACAAAACCTAGGAATCATCTACTAAAATTATAGGAATAATTGAATGCAAAATGTACCAAATAAATGCAAATAGGTAAAACCTTTAAAAGCATCAAACCATGCATGCATCATGCAAATCGTGGGCCATGTTTTATAATGCAATTTTATCTAACTTATGTTTGTGCATTCAAACAACTTTATATTAAAAGTCAACTATCAACTGACATCCATAGTAGCCTTTCTATACATGAACGCAAAATGTACATACCATATTTTATAGTGAAATTTTAAGTTATCATTGTTTTAGACATCTACACCGAATTATAAGATTCATTCAAATGAAAAATGTAGACCTCACATTTTGTAATTTGAAATTTTAATAGATTCATTTTAAATAACTCAAGACAAAACAACTTTAAACAAAACCTAGGAATCATCTACTATCATTATAGGAATGATTGAATGCAAAATGTAGCAACTAAATGCAAAAATATAAAACCTTTAAAAGCATTAAACCATGCATGCATCATGAAAATTGTGGGCCATGTTTTATAATGCAGTTTTATCTAACTTATGTTTGTGCATTCAAACAAATTTATATTAAAGGTCAACTATCAACTGACATCCATAGTAACCTTTTTATACATGAATGTAAAATGTACATACCGTATTTTATAGTGAAATTTTAAGTTATCATTGTTTTAGACATCTACACCAAATTATAAGATTCATTCAAATGAAAAATGTAGACCTCACATTTTGTAATTTGGAATTTTAATAGATTCATTTTAAATAACTCAAGACAAAACAACTGTAAACAAAACCTAGGAGTCATCTACTAACATTATAGGAATGATTGAATGCAAAATGTACCAACTAAATGCAAATACGTAAAACCTTTAAAAGCATCAAACCATGCATGCATCATGCAAATTGTGGGCCATGTTTTATAACGCAATTGTATCTAACTTATGTTTGTGCATTCAAACAACTTTATATTAAAAGTAAACTATCAATCAACATCCATAGTAGTATTTCTATACATGAATGCAAAATGTACATACCATATTTTATAATGCAATTTTAAGTTATCATTGTTTTAGACATCTACACCGAATTATAAGATTCGTTCAAATGAAAAATGTAAACCTCACATTTCGTAATTTGCAATTTTAAATAACTCAAGACAAAACAACTTTAAAAAAAATCATCGACTAACATTATAGGAATCAGTGAATGAAAAATATACCAACTAAATGCAAATATATAAAGCCTTTAAAAGCATCAAACAATGCATGCATCATGCAAATTGTGGGCTATGTTTTATAATGCAATTTTATCTAACTTATGTTTGTGCATTCAAACAACTTTACATTAAAAGTCGTATCAACCAACATCCATAGTATTCTTTCTATACATGAATGTAAAATGTACATACCATATTTTATAATGCAATTTTAAGTTATCATTGTTTTAGACATCTACATCAAATTATAAGATTCATTCAAATGCAAAATGTAAGCCTCACATTTTGTAATTTGCAATTTTCATAGATTCACTTTAAATAACTCAAGACAAAACAAATTTAAACAAAACCTAGGAATCATCTACTAACATTATAGAAATGATTGAATTCAAAATGTACCAACTAAATCCAAATATGTAAAACCTTTAAAAGCATCAGACCATGCATGCATCATGCAAATTGTGGGCCATGATTTCTAACGCAATTTTATCTAACTTATGTTTGTGCATTCAAACAACTTTATATTAAAATTCAACTACCAACCAACATCCATAGTAGTATTTCTATACATGAATGAAAAATGTACATACCATATTTTATAATGCAATTTTTAGTTATCATTGTTTTAGACATCTATGCCGAATTATAATGTTTATTCAAATGCAAAATGTAAACCTCACATTTTGTAATTTGCAATTTTAGTAGATTCATTTTAAATAAATCAAGACAAAACAACTTTAAACAATTCCTAAGAATCATCTACTAACATTATAAGAATGATTGAATGCAAAATGTACCAACTAAATGCAAATTTACTTTCATTGCTACATATTCATGAACTTAAATTTGTAAAACCAAGTTTTAAGCATCAAACCATACATCATGCAAAATGTACATAAAACCCAAAATTAGCATGTATTAAATCATGATAAAGAGTTCAAGATTTAAAATATGTCCAAAATTTGTATCATTATAAAAGTAAATATATAATAAAAAGTTGTCAAATAATAAGACGCATCAATTCATAATAAAGAGTTTTACTTTAAATATGTCCAAAATTTATATCATGATAAAAATAAATATAGCATTAAAAGTTCGTCAAATAAAAAGTTGCATCAACTTAGAGAATCTCACTGAAATATTTGATCTATCAACCTCCTCGTTGACTCATCTGAATCATGGGTGCCCTGCACAACACGTGTAATTGCATACATACATAATATTTTGTACTTTAAAATTAAATTTTAATGTTTTAAAATTAAATGAGAATATAATCATCAAAACAAAATTATAAAAAGTTTCAAATTCCATGCAATACCTCATGGTGTTCCCCCTCCATTGTGCCCTTTTGGTGTTCGCCTTGCATTGCGCCCTCCTGGATGCCCTGTACAATACATGTATATGTATATATTAGAAATTTTAAATTGCACATGAAAATGCATAAACTCACAATATTAAAAAAAATTGTTACACGACTTTTTCAAATAGTTTAGATGATCCTATCCCCATTGTTGACTCCATTGCTAAAATCCCTAGATAATGGAAATCATCTCCCCAATCCTAAAATTCCAAAATCTTAAAACTATAAGATAAATCTATATCATCTCTTAATGAAACTTGCACTTCAATTTATAACAAAACATAGGTGAAATATTCAATACTTGTGGCACATATTCTAATAAGGAGAAAGAGGGTGGCACTATGTCCAAAACATCGGTCAGAATCAGAATTTGTCAACATTTAATTATATATACATAATTGTTTCTTTTAAAAATATTTCCTCACAATATACCGATATAATAAAAGTGGAATAACAATTGTATCAACCTGAACTCTTCAAAAAAACTAACATCCCTCAAAATATCTTTATTGGAACCTGAACCTGGGACCGTGAAATTATCAAAATTTTCGTTCAACAAATGAGTTAACTGCGAATGGTGAACATATGATACATTTTTGTTAGATCATATCTGAAAAAAATAACAAAATGTATGTGAATCGACATTAACACATACATTACAAATTACATTAAAATATCCACCCTAACCATTAACACATACTGATCCCACACCTCCTTCTTCATGAACAATTAGGTCTTGTCAACTATTATGACAAGCATTTACATATGCTTTAAGATACTTAGTATTCATATTATCTATCTCCTCATCTGTTTTATATACAAAATTAGCACGTGCATCAACTCGTGCTCTTTGCCGATTTAGACCGATATTAAATCCAGTCAATGCACTTTGTATGTTGTCTATAATGGCATCCCTTCCCTCTCGACTAATTTGAGAAGTGGCACCCAGTTGAAGCCCCGAAAATCGGGTCGACAACAAGGGGGATACCCACTCGGTCCAAATTTTGGTTGGCATCTCCTTATCCGTTTGGTATAGCGGGTCCGACTGGGGATAATGGGACCAGTTTCCCGATCTTGGGTGTGTGTCTGTATAGAGTTGAATAATGCTTATCTAAAATTACTTTAAAGCTAATCTAATTCAAATTCTTTAACTTTACTCTATGCTATTGTAATCTAGTGAGAAACAACACATCAAA
>APFE030323267.1:16135-40988 GCA_000404065.3 Pinus taeda
AACAATGAGAAGGCCCCACAAGCTACAGGAAACTGAGGCCATATGGCCTTCTTCTTGTCTTTAAGCTCTTTGGTCAGGCCACATTCTGAGCAAGTCTGATAGGCAATTTCCCGAGCCAAAAGTTTGTCGGGGACATATAGAGGTAGGATATGTGGAGGCACGGTGCTCCCAAACACTCTAATATAAGTGAACCATTCATCCCCGAACCATCTTGCGATGGGGATGATGTCTATTTGCGCTTTGGGTGAGCACCTCGGGGGTTCTTCACCATACATCATCCTATATATGGGTAAGATGAGCCCGTGGCAAATCTGATAGAAGAGAGGGGCAAACTGGGAATCCCATAATACTTTGTGATAAACATGAATAGGTGACGGGTCCTGGGTAGTCCATTTCCAAACCATAGTTGGGAATTTAGATACATAGCAAATATAATCCATAATATAAGCAGATAGATAAAAAGGAGGATAGACCCTTTGAGACAAGGATCTCTTAGACCGATAATTCATAACAACAGTGTATAGGTTATCAGAAAATATTTTGGCCCAATCCACGATATCAGCGTTCGTGGCGGTGATTATGAGTGGTAGCCATTCAGACGAAAATTTATTTATGTCTGGCATCCCAAACAGCTTGCAGAGCATGGCCGCAGCAAAACAATACGGAGATGTGAGGGAACCAGTGCTGTACATACCGTTTTTGTCCTTTTTTAGCGGCTCCTCCCTTCTGGTCCATTCTTTAGTGGTTTCTGCCAGATTTGGGTTCTCTGCCGCAAATTTCTTGACAAATTGCGTGTTGTAGGTCGTCTGAGGCTCAGGAAGATGACACATAAGCTTTAAGTATTGCGTGGCGAATGATCCTATGAGCCCATGTCCCTGAACTTTGAATTGTCTACCTTGTAACTCTGCATTGTCAAGTATCCATCTGATCATATCTGTATACGGAATATTTTTGGGTCTAGCTACTATTCGGTGAATAAATGAACATGCCAACTCTTCTAAGGATGCCTCTGAAGAGTTTCGTGATCCCGCGGCGCTATCAACCTTCATTATTTTAGGATTTTCTTCCTCCAGCAGCCTATACATTCCTTCCCAGGTCGAAATTCCTGCGTCCCTGTTGCATGCAGTGTCTGTGTACAAGGGTGCCATCTCCTTCGTCTTTTCCTTCGTCTCGGAGCCTTCAACTTTATGTTTCTTTCCCATTTGCTCCTGGGTTCGGCTTTTGAATCTTCTTATCTCTTAGTTCCTGCAGATTACGAGCGAAGTGGAAATGACTGATTGAGAAAGGTGATGGGAGAGTTTTAAATGCAACAGATATACCAAATATGCCACCTTACGTTGAAATAATTCTTTAGAAAAGCACGCGTCTTCATTTCATTTAATAACTGACAACTAATCTATTTACTATCATTAAAAGCGCATGATCTGGGGTCAGATTATGGTAATTGGCTTTTCTTTGAATGGCGTGCCTGAAGGGTTCGTGATTAAATGATTCATGATTTGCTTACGTTACATTGAAGATCGTGCCATCGCAAGTCGCGCTAATCGCAAATCGCCAGATCGTAGATTGTGCCATCGCGGCGATCGCAACATCGCAGGTCGCAACATCGCGGGTCGCAGAAGTTTGATGTTTGTTAAGTATTGCCAGTTTATTTCTGCGATATGCGATCTTGCGATCGGTGTTATCGAAGATCGGCAGATTTTGAGGTTTTTCCTTATGAACGTTACTTTACTGCGATGCGACGTTAGGCTTAACATGGGGGCCTTGCGCATACCAATATTTATGAGGGAATGAGGGCATTTCCTATCTTTTTGTAATGCAAATTTTTAAAGACCTTTACCTTATCGTAGACTTAGGTTAAAAAATATTCGAAAGACCTCTTTAAGCTTACGATGGTAACCTTATTTTGAAGAAAGGAAAACTTGATTTTTCTCAAAATTAAACTAAGGGTCCCCATTCATTTAGTATTTTTGGACAAACACTTAAATGAAAAGGGGGGGTTGTTGCTGGCCACAACAATTGGCGATTCACTTGGGAGAACTAGTTATCTTTGACCTTCTCTTGACGTTTTTCAAACTTCTAAAAAATAAAAAAAAATTCTTAGAAAACTTGAACTTTATTATAGAAAGATAAAAATATTATACTTCAAACTATCAATGATATTTCGTTTCAACTCCTTTCTATTTACTTGTATCCTTAGCTTGTTCTTGCGTTTACACCAGCCCTTACTTGGTCTTAAATAAAAATTAAAATAAAGTCTTCCCTGTATAGCAGTCCTTTTCAAATATGCTTCTTTGTCGTAGGTAGAGCCTCTGCTGCCAGTAGGCGTCCATAGCCTCGACTGTTGGCATTATGGCTAAAGTGTTGTCCTTGATGGCAACCTATTCAGGTGATGGATCACTATACAACAGGACAGTAGTAGAGCTTGTGTACAACAGGACAGTAGCAGAGATTGATGATCAGCTATCAAATATTGGAGAAAATAAGAGGTATGCAGGTACACCTTACATAAGGTGCATACACGCAGGCCAGTGTTACATAAAGTGCGTACATACCCGCAGTTATCCAGTTCATGGGGTGCGTACCCCCAGTGCACACACTTCAAGACAGTTAAGCGCCCACACATGGGGTTTTCTCATGGTATTTAGCCGTCGGTATTGTGTTATCATGGTTTTAGCCCGTGGTATTGTTTATTTTATTATTATTATTGAGCCCCATGATCCTTGATTTGAGGAATAGCTTGCCTATATAAAGCAAAGGAGATCATTTGGCTTAAGCATGTTTTTTGGTTGAATATCTTATGAGGGTAAGATCTAGTCTAGATCTAAATAAGGCGAATCTACTGATGGACTAAGATCTCTTCGGCGCATGTTCAGATCCGTAGATCTGACTGTCTGGGTTCTTTCTGAAGTCTTGAAATCATCTATGCCCGAAGGTACGCAGGTACAGTGAGCGAAAAGTGCATACATACGCAGGAGCGAAGAGTTTCAGGTGCGCCGGTACGCAGGCACAGAAGGGTTTCAGGTGCGCCGGTACGCAGGCACAGAAAGGTTTCAGGTGCGCCGGTACGCAGGCACAGAAGGGTTTCAGGTGCGCCGGTACGCAGGCACAGAAGGGCTTCAGGTGCGGATGACCGCAGGCAGTTCAATGGACTCAGAGCGAGGTACGCAGGCTAGCAGTTGAGCAGGGTGCGTACGTAAGCAGGCGAGCAGTTGAGCAGGGTGCGTACTATAAGCAGGCAAGCAGTTGAGCAGGGTGAGTACTGTAAGCAGGCAAGCAGTTGAGCAGGGTGCTTACGTAAGCAGGCGAGCAGTTGAGCAGGGTGCTTACTTCTCTTAAAATCTTTCTTTATCATTGTTGTGTTCTGGGTTTGGTCCTATTATTGTTTATCTGGTTACTACAGTTCACTGGGTGATTCTCTTATACTTGATGATCATTTGATGCTTATGGATCCAGTTTGAAAATTTATGAAAAGTGGTCCTTCTAAGAAAAGAAGTAGGGGCTTGTAGCTCCCTTCCAGGAGAAACTGGAAAACGAGAGAGAGTTGTAGCTCTCTGCAGGTTGTAGCCTGAGTACTGGTAAAGGACTGCACCAATACAAAACCATTGTAAAAGGAGTTTCTAATTTGAAAGAAGATAGAGACATATTGCAGTAGGTGGTTTTCACCCACATTGGGTTTCCACCTTACATCTTGTGTTATTTGGTGTGACTATCTGTTTTCTTTGTTCATGCTTTATTTTATGGTACTGACATGCAAAACTAATTCAAAGAACAAATAAGGAAGATTTATTAAAAGAAGTAGATAATACTGATTCACCCCCCCTCTCAGTATTATTTCCAACATGCTCCTAATTTGTTTACTGACCCATCAAACTCTAAGTACCATAAGATTTCTTGGTCATGAATAACCTTAATAGTTTTGCAAGCTTGTTCAGTAGGAAGGTTTGGCTTTTGTAACTCATGTGATATGTCATTCTGATTTGTTGAATCAATCACACAAAAACCTTTTTTATCTAAAGAACTTGATTGTTCATTCATGCTTTCTGTTTGTGTTGTTCTCAGGAGCTTGACATCAGTTTTGGGACACATGTCAGCATTGTATAAGATAAATGAATCCATGTCAGAGTGAAGGGAATAGATGGGGAAGTTCTGTGGCTTTTCTTGATTGCTAACCACATATTTCATCAATGTTTCTCGGTATAATCTCTTTGGCTAGCCAAAGACTAAAATTGTGGCATAGGACATTTCTAGCTACAAAGATCCCTGGAGTTTGGCACCCCAAGATCTGGACAAAATCATACCATACTTAGGTGGAATGTCAGCTACCACCACATCCATCAAGATTGTCTTAGCTGGATATTGGACTAAAGAAACCCAAAGATCTTTGATTAGGCCTAAGCACCTGACCTGACTGGAATCAAATGAAAACAAGTCCTTATAAGGTCTAGTGATGTCTAGATCTAGCTTTTCCATCACAGACTTGGGCATTAGATTATGGGAAGCTCCTGAGTCAAACATTGCATTGCTCCTGAGTCAAAAAATAGTTCTGGTTGATCATCCAAAACATTGACTGCATCCCTATTCTCTGATATTTGCAGCGACCTATTGATTTGCTGTCTATAAACTTCATGTTTGGCCAATTCAGAGAGGGGAATTGCAATTTTCAGCTTGCCAATTTCTATTTCTAAGTTAAAAGGTTTTTCTATCTGATTTTTTACATTTAGGGCAGCAAGCTTCTCTTTCTCAGCTGAGCTTTCTTTGACTTTCTCTTGGTTATGGATACGGTTATCAAGTACATCTGATTTGTCATTATTTACTGGAGGGTTATTCAAATCTTTCGTTGAAGAATGGGGTGTGAATGAATTGTTCCTTGAAGGCTGTAAGTCTGATATATCCTCCACAGTGACTTTCTTTTGTTGGGTTTTATCAGAGGATTCTGTTGAGACAACTTTATCCTTTGTTTTCTTCAGCTGTTTTGTATCTTTCAGATTGGTAGGCTGAGGCAGATCTATGGTTCTGCTTCTCAATTTTTACTGTTTATGAACCTCATAGACTGCTGCATCATAGCCTTCTCTAAAATCAAATGACTCTCTAGATTTGGTTTGGAATTGATTAAATTCATGGGCCTTTTGGTTATCTTGAGTTAGAAAAAGTTATTGTTCGCTATCTAGGCCCATTAAGTTAATGTGAGGATCCTCTGTCGGTTCACTTGAGGTTGAGGCTTCTGTGTAATTCTCTTGAAATGGAGGCCTGATATTCTGATCAGGTCCAGTCCTTCCCATAGTAGGGTTTTGGACTTTTCTAAAGTTTGGAGTCCTAGTAGAGTTACTTGGTTTCCCTTTCCAGGATGATTTGCTTTCAATGGTCTCTACCCGGTCTCCCAATCTATCCATTCCTTTGATGACTACATCAAGTTTTTGCTCAAATGCTGAAGGTTCTTCTTTGAATGTTGTTCTTCTTTCAGTTCTAGCTCAGTTTCTTTTGGCAATCAGGTTTTCCTCTACACTAACAGCTACATTCTGCATGTCTGCTAAGCTTGGAGGGGATCTTTCCCTTAACTGATATGCCATGTCTGAGTCAAATCCATCAGGGAATTTGATCAAGGCTAAGTCAGGTGGGGGTCTAAGGTTCTAAGGAATGGCATTGTATGCATTGTTAAATCTAGCACAATAATCTTGGACAGTCTCTTTTGGACCCCTTTTTAAATTGTCATACTCAGTTAATATATGTAAAGGGTCTTTCTTATTTTCCCATATATTTAAGAAGACGTGAAATAAGGCCTCAGGATCAACTATAGAATTTTCAATAAGAGACCTAAACCAGGTCCTTACATCACCAGTTAGACTTTGAACAAAGATCTTCATGCTTACTCCATCATCATCAATTTCATAGCTTTCAAAATAGTCCTGCATCTTCTTGGTGTGCATTTGGGCTGTATAGGAACCAACACCATCAAAATAAGTGATCTTACTTTGATAATCCTGAGGCATAGCCCCTGGATTTGTAGGTAACTATAAAGGAGCATATCGTTTTGTCATAGTTACGGGGATAAATGGGACAACAGGAAGAAATGGGACAACTGGAACAACAGGGACGATATCAAATATGTGTGTAGTAGATGGGGGCGTAGGGAATGTGCCTTGAGAAGTGGATGAAGAACTAGGGGAGGAAGGGGCAGTATGAGGACGAACTGAAGCTTTAGCAGGGGTTGGAATATAGCTTTGCTGAACTGTTTCAAGACATGAATCAGCAAAGTGTTCTTGTTGCTCTTGTTTCCTAAGGATCTTAGGAATTAGATTGGGATTTTAAAAAACAGCTGGAGGATCTGAGTAAGGATTTGACCTTGCGTAATGATTTTTCTTCTTTGGAGCCAGATTCTAGATTTGTTTTTGGTGTTTTTCTGAGAATGTTTTCAATCACAAGAGACTCTTTTGAAACATAGGAAGCTTGAAATCTCCTTTGACTATGTTGAAACAAGGAAAATGATTTTGTCCGTAGTGGAGTCGCCAATGATGTTATCACTCAGGTTGTTCCCTGCTTCCTGTAGGGAATATGGCTGAGGTAACCACTAACCAATCTTTTAGCTGCAGGTCCTAGCCTACCTGCAACCAGAGAGGGCTCTCTCTTTGTAATTTAGCTTTGTTTTGAAGTTTTTAGGCTAGTTATGATAAACAAGGTTTGGTTTTAAGTTTGTCGGATGGTGATATCAAACAGAACTGGGATGCAAGTATATAACTGTTTTTTCCATTGGGCAATGGAGTCACTAAGAGTGTAATTATTGAAAGGGCTTCTTGGTGAAAAGGTAGTACCACAGAGCAGGATAGGTAGGCTAGGAACAACTTTCAAATCTGGTAATGATGGAATGAAGTCAAGGAATGAAAGGCAATCAAGAATCTTTCACTATATTGACAGAGGGAAAATGGATGAATATTTTGCAGGAGAAATTAAGAATTCCTAAACAGTATTCAAAATGAGAGAACTAGTGCAAACATGAGCAGTTATGAATTCTTATTTATGACTAATCCTGAAGAAAACATAATAAATAGCATAGATTGAACATAAGGTGCATTCAAACAAATCTTATGCTATTCTTCTTCTCTGTTACCAAGATCATGAAACATAGATGAGATTTACAAAATAGAAAACATAAGACACAGTTTAGTATAACTTATTGTTCGATAGCATGACACAGGAATTCTGTAGCAAGTCCCAGAAAATCCAATCCACCTTCAAATCATTCAAACACAGTGAACTTCAACAGCCATTTGTATTAACATGGTCTGATACGTTACAGCGCAGTTCAGAACGAAGAAATCATCAACCACAATACATATATTTTACAAGTATATATACGAGTTTTTACAAAATATCCCATAGGGAAATATCTGGACATCAATGTATCCATCTACTTCTAACATAATTAATAACGATTTGTAGAAAAATTGCGTAGCAATATTGAGGAATTAAAAGCTCGTTACTCATCGTGGCAGGTGTCCTGCATGCTGTTGACCTTTTGGCTCTGTCTGTCGGTGGGTGACCGCTTCCTTGAAATGTTGTCCTGTAGTGCTGTTCTTTGACACCTGTTATGTGCTTTTGAATATTAGCACAAATTTCACCTCATGTTAGTTTGAATTTTATGGTAGCTAAGCTACATCATACAATTTCCTCATGTAGTCCATAAATGAGAAGAGATTCAAACCACTTTAAAAATATGAAGCAGACTTTTCCACCAATCCTCAGTTGGCAATTGATGTTTTCTTAACTTGTATAATGTTTCATCAGCTTCAGTGTAGGTATAATAATTCGGCCAAACTGGAAAAAGGTGTGCTACTTCATGCTCTATGTAAAACAAATCCTCCAGCTTGTCATATAAACTCTGCCCTGTGGGAGGGACTGCTTCTTTTGTGCTGCTGGATGATGTTGTGATTTGATTTTGTATGAAGGTACTTAGCCTGTTTGCATACTGTTCCTGCTTTAATAGCCTTCCAGCACTAGTAACCAGGTTGGGTCTGTCTCAAAGCATTTACCTATATCTGCATTTCCTAGCACTTCCTTTCTATAGTCTGGACAAAACTCCTCATGATCAGCACCTTCTTGACTCTTACTATAGTCTTTGTCATGTTCTGGATGTTTAGTGCTGCTAGCTGGTCACCAGTACTAGTATTCAAAAAGTGAATCAATCAAGAAGATTGCTCAGGCTTATTCGCTAGTAATGTTTTGGCTTTATGAGTTTCATGCTGAGCTACAGCTATCAATTCTATTTGGTCAAACTTGGTTTGTATTCTTGTCCATTGTTCAGCAAGAGATTGACCAATCTTATTCCACAAAATTGTTTTTATCTCAGTCAAGGTCCTATGGAGAGTGAGGTCTTTCTCCAAGGCTTTTATCTTATTTTCCAGGGACTTTACTTCCCTGGTTTTCTCAGCAACTTTCATTTTTGACTTATCATAACTAGCCTCAATATTGGCTAGCTTTTCTTTTGTTTCCTTCATCTCTGCCATTTGCAATTCAAGAGCCTTAATCTCTTTCATCATGGCCTCGACGCTCAAGCTGGCCTCTTGCACTGCTACTGTTGTTGGATTTGCTGAAGTCGATGCACCTGCTGCTGAAGTTGAACCTAGGGGAGGTGCTGCTGAAGTAACTGTTGTTGAAGGAGCTGTAATTGTTGGAGCTGGTACTATTGGAGTAGTTTGGGATGGTTGAGGAGCCAACTCTGGTTGTTTCCCTCGTTGAGCTTCCTCCAATGCTTTCTCTGTTTCCATTATCCTTTCATTCATCCTCATAAGTAGACTTACCACATCTTCTACTTCTTGTTTTTGTGCTACTTCTGCAGTTTGAGGATGTATGGTGACTGGCAGCTTCATTTCTTTTCTTAATGCTGCTATGTATTCCTCCTTTTTTCTAATCAAGACCTGTGTGCCTTTCGGATCTTTGGGATCATGTCCCAACTCTATGATGATCTCGTCCAAGGATTTTATCCTATTATCCTTGGCCAATGATGATGCCTTTTCCAGCTCTAACTGGGCAGAAGTATTGTATAGAGAGTTCTGAAATATGTGGGCTAATAGAGCCTTGTCTGCCAATTTACAATAAACCAGTTCTCCTGTCTGCTTATGTAATTCAATCTGTTCTACAGGATGAATATCTTTTGCTAATACCTCCAGATTGGTTCTAATGTAATCTTCAGCTGACTGTGGCTGTTGTGTAGTAGGCCTGAAGTGACTGAGTGTCATCTTCCCTGCTTCTATATCATAGGCTTCCATTAGCCTTTGTTGATTTGTCAAAGCCATTCTCATTAATTGGTTGTAAAGCTGAAACCTTATAGTCTCATTTCTAGCTTTAATCTCTATGAATGCCTTCTTTATATCTGAGCCCCTTTGGGCTTGCTATTGGGAGGATGAAACCTCCCCACCTGGTTGTTTCTCTTGCTCCTGCTAAAAGGAGCTGGCCAATGTTTCCAAGATAGGAGGGATCTGCTGCTCAGAAGTCCCCTCACCCCTGATGTTTCCTATGGTCTCTTCAGTTATTTCCTCCTCGGCATAGGGGTTTAGCCTCTGCCTTTTTTCTCCTTGCTGGTCCGTGGATGTCCCTGTGAGTGTCTCATCTGTTCCATCCCTCTTTTTACCTCTTTCCTCATTGTGAGGAGTTTGTAGCACAGGGATTTCTGGTGCTTTTGTTTGTGTTAAAAGGCTTTGCTCTTGTCCCTTTTCTGGATTTGAGGATGGCCGCTCCTCCATTGTGCTTTGCTATTCAGAATGTTCAATTTCTTTGCCCTTTTCTGCAGATGATATGGCCTCTTTAGCAGGCTTCCTTGAAGTAGCAGTTGATGTGCTTGCTCCCACTAGTTGAGGCTGTGTGAAGGTGACCTGTACAACATAATCCAGGTCAATTCTTTTCTCAATTTCTTTCATGCCTCTCTCTAATTTTTCTTCTTTAGTGAGCTCTTCATCATCCGAGGTGCCCTCTACCCATTCTGGTTGATTGGCATATTGTTCAACATGGGGGAGTAGCTGGTGCACATATCCTGAAAGCCTATGTTTGATTCTTCTAAGGCTTATGAAGTGTTCAGGGTCATATGGTGGCCAGTAGAAGCTCTGTTTTTGCATGAGTTCTTGTCCTAGCATGTTGTCTGCATATTTCCATGCTTCTTCCCTTTTGTTGAGAACAAACGGACCCAACTGGTGTCTTATTTTAGGTTGTGCCTTCTTGTTTTTCCCATGGAAATGGGTCAAGTTTGCACTACTGAATTTCCCGAAATATTCCAAGGAAAAAAGTCTCATTGGGACATGTCTTGGCAGCTTATAGGGAGACAACTCAACCCATAAATTCTGATTACTGTGTGGTTTTGGTAGAAGTACCAATGACGAATGCTGTAGCCTTTAGAAAGATGCAAGATCCTTTTCATTTCAACAGTAAGCCTAGTAGGAGGAGTCACCATTAATAGGCAAGTAGCAGGGTAAATGAATAGGTCAATAAACTCACAATATGTGTATGGAGAATGGTGGACTTCATGGAAAATTGAGGTCCAATAAACGACCGATCTCCTCTCTCCCTTTGGGTCTAATATCCTGATAGGAACCTTGAAACTATCTGGGTGATAGTAGAGCAACAAGTGGTATGTATAAGAAGTGTATTTAAACAATCTTTCTCTCTCCATCATCATGAATTGTTCATGTAGCTTGTTTGATATGAATGTGGCATAGTCATACATGATAGCAGGGGGCTGCCCTGGGGTGAATATGGTTAGGAGAAAGAATACAGTCTCATCCACAAATTCTCCTGTTTTGCATCCTAAGATGTATGAAATCATGTCCACCATGAGCTTGCCTGTTTCATTAAATGAAACTTGATGATAGGGAGGAGGATGATCATATTGGCACTCTGGCTTCATAAATAGCTGACTAACTCTTGATATTTCTGCTTTGGAGAGCCTTGCACCCTCATCCACCAAGAGTTTCATTGTGAGGGGAACCAGAGTCTGAGGAGGCTCAAAGTTCATCATTTCATTTATAGCTTGAGGAGTGATATAGAGGAGCACAGACCTATTTGGACTGAGAATTGCCCTCAGAGTGGGTTCATAGTGTGCATGGCATATGTGGATGAAATCAGGTAGCACATTGACTTCTGCAAGGTAATAGATGGGCATGCTGGATTTCCAAATCCCTAAAATATTAGTGTTATTCCTGTGATTGTGTTTAAATTGGCCCACAGCTTTGAGGTGAGAAGTAAGGCCCATCATATCTCTGATCTGAAAGTATCTGTCTGCTAATGATAGCGACTCTAAGTCCATATGTGGAGCATTTAAAGGAGCAATGTTCAAAGCTACTAGAGTCTCCATATCTGATAGTGCTGCTATGGATGGCAATGTAGGTGTCAAATAGAAATAGGAAGTGGAATTTAATCTCAGAATATATTGACAGCAGTATGAAAACTGACTCTCTTTCCCAAACCAATTTCTGTGTATTCAGTTTATGATGAATAACAAATTTACAACACTTTGACTGGGTTTTTGACATAAAATTGTTGAATTACAGGCTCTGTAGGAAGAACTTCGAGAGGATTTGTATTGAATTTTGCCCAAGGGGGCAAGTCTGCAAAGGAAACGGGAAACTGAGGGTTCCCCTTTAAGAAAATAAGTTTGCAATTAATCGGAACAGGGCGCTTGGCTAATTTAACTCAAAGTTTAAGAAATTTGTGGAGTTTGTGAGTGAATATAGACAAATAGAGTGTAGGAATGGCTTGTTTTCATAGGAGATTAGTTGAAATTTGCAGGTTTATTGTGAATTACCAACTTGAATGAGAAATTTCAGACAGGAAAGGATTGGTAGGAGTGAAAATGGAGATCAAATGCAGGTACCTTCGGCAATTTTGAACAGAGAAGAGAAAAAATAGGGCATTCGGGTGAAATGCGGATAAATACCTCTTTACAGGGTGCTGAGGGCACTTGACAGGTATAGGTTGAGCTGCGAAGCACAGCTGCGGAGTAGAATTGCAGGTTGACAGGCTGTAGAAGCTCAGGGAGTGAAAATAGCGGAAAAACGCATGCACGTCGTTTACACAGTGAAAAACAGAAATAAACCAAAAATAGTCATTTTCACGACTTTTAACCAAATTTTGGAAATTTGGCGTTTTTTGGCGCTTTCCTCGGATGACGTCATCATGACATATTTTTTGTCAGTTAGCGGGTATGGAAGATGACATGGCGGGTGACGTAGATGTTGACGTCATCATGACACGGTGGTAGGGTGATGACGTCAGCGGGTGACATGGCGCAGGTACAGCACAGTGGCAGGCGACGTGGTAGCATCGTCAAGCAGTGATGTAGGCAAGTGGGGAGGGTGGTAAGTGGTTTGCGTTGGACCGATTTTGGTACGGGAGTGGTATGTGTCAGGGGCGGCCCGATGCAGTAGGAGGCTGACAGTTGTCCCGGTGTACGACGGTGAAACTGTCGACCATCGGGTACTATCGTACCGCTACGAAGGGGCGCCTGATATTCATTAGGGCCGTCGGATCTAGGAGGGCCGATCCTACGGTGGACGGGACGGCAAAGTGATCGGGGTTTAATAGAAATGCGCTTCCGATAAACGTTAATTATTTGCGGTCTCGGGTGGGTTTTGGACTTTAGGTTAATGATTAATGTGTTTTGGCATGGGAGTATAGTTATTCGTTCAACCAAGTGTTTAAACGAAATCCATAATAATGTGTATGAGCGGAGGGTAATGGTATGGTTTTATGTGTGGGGGGGTTTAATATGGTTATTTATTTAACCGGGAGTTAAATAAATCCCAAGGGTGGCAAACGCGAAGGGGCTAACAATGGGTCCCAAATGGACCTAAGGTTTCTCGACTTGTGTTTATATAGCTATAGTTGCCATGGGGATGAATATTTGGTGTTTTTTGGGGTTTTTTTATATAGTTTCTTGTAGAATAGGGGTAGAGGAAATGCTTTAGGGAGCTAGATAATAGGGTTAGATGTTAATATGGAATAAAAAGGAAATGAATGTATGCTAAGTTTATAGAATGGAAACTTAAGCATAGGGAAATGAATGGATTGTGTAAAGATTAATTTTACACAAGAAATGTGGCTTCTTTTCACTAAGTCAACTCAGACGTAAACTTGGTTTTTAACAAGATTGGAGTGAAAATGGACTTTTTGGGTAGATCCCGAGGTCCTTGAGGGGATGTTAGTGAATGATTTCTGAGGAAATGTAAGGGGAAGTTAGTCATGCTTCCTTGTTGTACCACCAAACAACTGCCATGGTGCCAATTCCATAAGTGAGATAAGTATTTCTTGACAAGACCACAAGTGATTACCAATCTGCTTCTGCAACCTCAAAATACCTACTCAACCTGATACACCTAACATTTTTTCTTCCTTTGCATTGGGTGCACTTGAATTGGAAAACCCTGATTGTCCCTTTTTCTTTTGACTACCCTCCTATCTAAATGTACCCTTATCTCTTCCAAGGGCCCTGATTAAGTAGTTGGGCTCCTTAAATTCTCTACCTACCTAGCCATCTGCCAAGCTTGTACTGTTTGGACAGGTATTGCTTTCTTTATTCTACAACAACAATTTAAACATGGCATGGTCCAGATTGAACTTTTGGGCCATCCATCAAATGAAATGAGTAGTAGTACCTCCACATGGTAATCTTGCAAAATAAGATAGCAATGGCATTTTAACTAGCCACTTTCATGGTCTTTGGTTTGGGGTTCATTTTCATTATTTTTTTTGACCAATTGATTTTCTTTCCTTTTGATTATTCTTTTAAGGCATACCCTCTTTTCATCTTTTAACTTTCTTTGCCTGTATACAAAATGTGGAACCTCTGCAGCTTGCAGGGATGAACATATTTAGCACTTCCACTGTCAATCATGAAAAATGAAACCTATTGGTATAGGAATCTAATAGTGTGAATGAATACCATGGGTGGATTTCACTTACAATACCATGGATAGATTCCATGAGTGGATAAATACCATGGGAGGATGAATACCGAGGGTGGATGCCACAATACCATGCATGGATGCCACTTGAAATACCATGGGAAAATTTGATGGGTGGATAGATAACATGGGTGGTTTAATACCATGGGTGGATTCTACTTACAATACCATGGATAAATTCCATGGGTGGATGAATACCATGGGTGGATGTCATTTTCCATTCAGATCAATGTGGTTCACAATTTTTTTATGTTATGGATATCTTTATATGGGAAGAATATATAGATACAATTAGAGAAAGGAAATAGTGGATTGTAAATCTCATTTAGAACTACATATATGAATCAAACAGACTTAATTTCTAGGTTCACATACATGGTGTCATCATACAAAAGAGTGGCTTCGAATATAATGAATTGATGCTCACTTACATGATACGATGGTTGAACAACAACAATGTCTAAGGGGCTCGGTTGTTGCTGTAATATGGAGGAATGATTATGTGGATCATCCCTAGAGTGATTTGGAGATCTATAGGACTCTACATGCTCCTCTAAATGGTGAAGAATAATGGTTCTAGATTCAACACTACTAGATGTACTAGGAGGCTTGGGAAGAATCGCTTCCCCTAGACTCACAAAGATGAATGCCCCCATACCCAAACATTGGGTGTCAATGTAATGGCCATAAGGTGGATGTTGATGGAATTTGTGGGTTCGAGGTAAGGGGTAGTTAAACCAATAGACTTCACCATGGATGAAGTCTTTGGATGCCATATCATATTGGTCATGGGTTTGTTGTGGAAGGAAGTATGCACAATGGTTCATATCATCCGAAGGATAATCAAGGGTGTTCATGGCTTCCATGATGTCATCATCATAATGAAATATGGGGAGCCTAGAGGAATAGAGACCACATGATGTAGAGGAACTACCTGAGGCATCTTCATGAGAGATAAAGTTCACATACACATAGTCAAGGTTGAGAGACATGTGACTAGTATATGGAATATCTACCAATGTTGAGACTGAAGTGTTCATCGAAGAAGGTTCAAGAAAATAATAGGAGACATCAAGGGAGTTCCAATGCATCGATATCATGAATGATGATAGGTAGAGAATAGGGGCAGTACAAAGCACTTGAAGTGTATCACGAAAATATTTGAGATGAGGAAAACGATGAGAATAATGGCCATAATTATCACACAAAGCACCAGGGTGATTCATGTGATGTATTCTTATTAGCTACTTAGGTTAGTTGACATGAACCTTAAGATTGTTAGAATTAGGGAATGTATCATAGACCACATTCTTGGTATGAGGAAGCTCACGACAATTATTGGTTGCATGACCAAAAAAATAACACAAATCACATGGAGGAATAGGCTTTGGCGGCTTAGGAGGAGTTGGAGTCGTTGGGGGTGGCTTGTCTTTGGTTACCATTTTTTTGGATTTCCCCCCCTCACCAAACACTTTTGCAACATGAGTGGGTTCCAGTTAAGGTTACTGTGGAACTTAAGAAAAGGCATGGGTAGGAAGAATAGGTTGGACGAGTGTCAAAGAAGTGCAAGCTTTGAGTTGATTGGGGGGATTATTTGCGGGAGGATCAATGCACTAGAATAGGATCCCCAAGATAATGTTAGGTAAACTTGATGTGGCCATGAAAGGTGTAGAATAAACTTTCGGGGTGGAAATTAGAACAATATCTGACCATAAGGATAATGGTCTGAGGGAACAGTTCCAAGATGGTTAAGACCTAGGGAAATAGTTTTAGGCGGAAATGGATTAGGAGAGATACTAGTAGAAGGAAATGGTCCTTGAGGAATAGAACAGGAAGGTTGGGTTGAGTTCAGGACAACAAGTTGTGGAGGTGTTGGCTACTGTGAAAACATATTAGACTATTTGTGGGCGACCCATGACTCGTGGAGCATGTAAACACTAGATGAGCTAGGATGAGAAGTAGTAGGTGGTGAACCATAATAATAACCAAGCAAGGTGGAACATTTTTAGACTCCAGGAGAGACATTGGTGAGCGACGAGACTATCTTATTGTCAATCACTAATGAGATATTGGACTAAGGTGAAGTCTGATATTTTGGATAATAATATATCAACTAATTGATGATGATGATATTTCCATTATGAGGGAAGAACATCTTATGATGAACCATAGATGCAACAACTGGCATAAAATAGGTATAACTACGACCCAAAAGGATGTTGTAGTCTAATGGGGCATCACTACTTTGATATGAATAGAGATAGTCTTGTCGGCAATAGTGATAGGAAAGTTGTGATACAAGGCAAGGGTCTGTGTGGGATTACCGTCCCAAGCATGAAGAGCGATGGTGGAAGGATACAGGTGAGGTGAACCGAGTTCATTCCAAATATTGATATCCATCAAATAGGTGGAGGGGCCTTCCTCTATGATACAGTATTGGACAATGGTGATTATTATGGAGACTAGTATTTGGAATGCATGGAATGAAGGTAGGAGAGGATTTTTTGACTTTTTAACATGAAAGGTAATAATATGATCATATTGGGGATCCAAAACACCAAAAGTAGAGAGTAGATATTTCCATTGAGATGGGCACGCTTGAAGGAATTCCAATGTTGACATGGCAACAAGAGACTATGCTAAGTCATCTGCTATGCTATAGGTATGGGCGACTATAGAAAAAGTAGTATTTCGATGTAATGAACATTTAGGAATCTTAGGAATAACCTATACCTTAGGTAGAGAGATTTGTAAGGTACCATTGGATGGTGACAGAGTCTTAGTGGAAACTGGGGGTTGGGACTCAGTTGCTACGTTATCGATTGGCTTGTCATATAGGCATGATCAATTCTAGAGGTTTACTTGTGTAGTATTGACCTCATCAGAATTCATCATAATAATTTGATAATCATGGTGACTAGATGGTGGAGCTTACTAACCTTGTGTAGGTTGACCAGAAAGATATCCTTGGTGAGGAAAAGGATTGGTAAGCACTACTGATTGGGATGAAACAAGAGGGGTAAGAGGAGTTATCACTGGGGTCCTTTAGAAGTAATTGCTCGAGCTTTCCATACTTGACGCATCTGAGGTAAAAGGGGACACTCATGAGTATAATGTCCATATACACCACAAGAGGAACAAGGTTTGTTCACACGAACACCCTTTTTTTCTTGTGTTGTTCACCCTATTGCTGGGTTGCAAGATTAGGTTGGTTTCTCTGAGGTACATTTGGTGGTGGAACCTAGCTACCTTGATTACCTTGAGACTATTGGTTTCGGTTACCTTTCCCCTTGCTACTTTTCTTGGGTTTATGGAGATTGGTCACACTGTGTTGAGAATACACTTGACCTTCTAGAGGAGGTTGTCATTGTGGAAGAGGTGGAGAAGGCATGGGGGTCTAGGGCATTGGTTATGGAGGGGTTGGAGCATTAGTACCTATGGATAATAAGGGGAAACATTTTGATATACAAGTAGAGAAAAAACTAGCCCTAACATCTATTGATGTCGATGGGAATATGTATACAACATGCTGGGGCCTAGATAAGAGCTCCCATGTGAAAGATTGGGGGAGGGATGAATGTAAGAGACATTGATCACTCCCTATGGTTGACCATAACTCATCGTAGGTGGAGCACATGGTTGAGGGTGTGAAATGGTTCCAACTATTCCATCCATGACATGAGATTTCCTAGGTAGATTGCCAACATCATTTCGAGGTAGATCGAGGATGATAATATAAACATAACATGACCGAGCATAGATCAAACCAAATTTCAAGGCTACTTGGACCGCATATTCCTTAAACTGGGGGAAGTGTGACATGACATATTTATAAGTGGGGGCAAAAATAAATCTAAGGAACCCATCCATATAGACTTGGTCTTCGAATTTAGGAGCTCTACATATTCTCCTCATTCTATTCCATTCCTAAACGTGGTCGGATAGACGAGTGGCAAAAGTTTGATGGAAATAACTCAATATTTCGGTACCAATGTCATAACAGAGAGGTAACTAGAAATAAGAAAGAAAATCTTTAGAAAGAGTTGAAAAAGTGGAATCAGTGGTTATGGTTTGATCAACATACCACTTCGTAGCAGCTCCAGTAAGAGTATGTTGGAACAGACAGAGACAGATTGAGTCTTCTATGATAGAATTGGATGAACACCACATATAACACATATTTCACTAAAATTGGAATTAAATAGTGGATCTAGAATTTCAAAATAACCAAGGAACTCAATTCTAGTGATGATCTTGTAGTAATGTTTTTCTAATTTTAATGAAATATGTGTTATATGGAATGAGACAACATGATTTATGGTATCTTCTATAGGATTACATTTAAACTTTGGGATGTCTTAAGGAAGTTTAGTAGGCATAGTTGGCCAACTAGGATCATGGAGAAGAGGATTGTTGATGAGTTGGCTGAAATCAAGGAGACTCAAACCAGCTATAAATGGAAGAAATGGAGGAGTAACCACATTGGTGGAGGTTTCGCTTGTGCAGTTACCCTGGTTGGTACCTAGGTTACCACCTTGGTTTCCCACACCCATGTTGGTGGCTGACATGGTGATGGTACAGAGTTGAGAAGACGCAGAATTGAAGGAATAATTTGAAGAATCAGAATCATAATGATGGCTTGGTGGAGGACTGGGAGGATGTACCCTAACTCAATGGGGAGGAGTAATATGTCCTAATGGAAACTATGGGTGAAGACCTCAAATTCTCTACGAAAAATTCCTAGGGGGCATAATGTTGTCAAGACAATGATGAATCTAAGGACTAAAGGGTGATGATATGAATAAAAGAGTAACAAATATCAAGAAAACACCTAGTGCAGTGGTGCCAAGTGTAAGCTTACTATATTATTGATGTTACTCTAATACAAGAAAATACATCCTATCAAATAAAAATACCTCTATCCTATAGGTCATCTAAATCCTCAAAAAATCATACATCTACTATTTCATATGGCCTTCCAAATAACTTCTTAGTTGACAAAATCCCAACCCCCCAAGCAAAGTTGTCTAGAGGAAGGTAGGGTAGAGAACCAACTACTTCTCATAGCCAGTATTATAGGGTGTTTTCCTAAGATTGGTCATTGTGGTTACCTTCATCCCATGGGGGTTGTCAAGTCTTGAGCTTCTACATAGTTAGCTAGTGCACATGATTCCCTACCACCGGTTGGGTAGCCTCAAGGAGAACTGCTCACATGGTGACCTAGCCTAACTACCTCTAAATCGGGTTTATGACGCACTCTAGCTTTGGACTGTTAGATGGTGAGGGATTTTAAGCTCCCTAATATGTCAACTTCTATGTTTCAATGAAAGAAATCGACGGGTGTTATTGGAATCCTATTCCACCGATTCTACACCTAAACTACAAAGATTGTTTGGCCCTAGTGCCCAAGTGCGCTTAATCTATGTAGGTAGAGTTATTAAGGTGTAGTATTTCAAGTCTTGGCTTGACACTATTAACCAAGTTCACTTTCACTTAGGGTGTAAGTGTGTGAAAATAGTTTATAAGTGGATGAGTTAATTGAGAATGATTTATGATGCCATGTGATGTTGAAAATAAAGTGTTGAAATACTACAAATAATGTTGAAAATGACAAAAAAATAAATAACCAATAAATCACGCAAAAACCCACCCAAAAAGGATATCAAGAAGCTAAGAAAGACAAGGAAAAAAATGCATTCAAAGACACATAAAAATTCCAAAATTACCTATTGTGAAAGGGGCTAATATCTAAAGGCACTAATTTGTTGTAAATGGTGCAGATAAACAACAAAAATTAGAGGTGAAAAATGTTGCAAAGAATAGGCATGAAGCTCCAAAACCTAGGATGCTCAAGGGGATCCTATGGGGGAAAAGGAAAAACCCAAAATTTAAAGGGAGGAAAGGTAAAATAAACCTATCCAAAAGTGTTGAAAAGTAATGGATCAATCTCTAAAAATTAGTGGCTCAAAATGTTGAAACCCTAGACTACTCACTTAGTCAATCTCTTCTTAACAATGTGGAGGTGGAGTCTAAACTCTAGGGGGCTTTTTCCTTCCTCAAAGAGAAAAAATAAGAGAATATAGGCCTAGGATAGACTGAAAATAGGGATAAAGTACCCTTCCCAGTATACACAGAATACTCTCGGTAAATCTAAAAAAGAAAATCTGGAAAAAAATCCAAAACGGAGTAACTGACCTAGAATAGTGGAAAACATAGTTTTCGGACCAAAAGGTATGTTTTGGAATGCAGATATGGGGATGAAAACTATTTTTTCTCCCAAGACTCTCAGTTGGCAAATCTCGTCCATATTTTGTTGTCTCCTGCTCTACTGGTATCTATGACCTGCGAAAAGAACCAAAAACCCACCAAAATATGAAAATTTGACAAAAAAAGGAAATAATACTATAAATAGAAATTCGGAGGCTACAAATTGGTGTAGAAACCCTGAAACTTCAGTCACCCAAGAAATTTTTTATTACAGTAGTGGAGTCGTCATTTGTTAGTGTGAAATTTTTTGGAAGGTGTACCAGAAACACTTCACTTAAGTCACTAGGTGACATGTGACCCTAACAAAAATTTGTGACTACTTATGCTTTAGATTTGTAATAAAACTTGGAAAACTTGCAAGAAAAAACTTATGCGATACAAAACAACAAACAACAATATAGATATCCAATGCAATAACCCAAATGGAAAAACTTTAAAATGAATAAATATTTTACTGATAGCACCTCGTGTAGGAGATTTACAAAAAGGGTCTCCAAATCCCCACCTTGTGGGATGGGCCCTTTGATGTCCTTGATGCTTCAGTAATTGATTCTCTCTCTCAATGTGTGAAAAAACAAAAACAATGTAGAGCCATTCTAACTAAGTGGATCGAAATACACTATGTAGAATTAATTTTACTATAGTAATATCACTTTCGCCATGGGAAATAATTTAGTAAACCATTTATATTAAATTATTTTCTCATTAATATCAAAATGTACCATGAGAATAATTTAATAAATCATTATTTATTTAGTTTTCTCTATGACTAAGTATTAAATAATTGTTTGATAATTATTCCTTGTCATAATTGACTAAATCTCCTAGGAATAATTAAATAAAACACTATTTATATATTATTCCTTATTTCCATTATTGTAATAAGTGTTAAATCACTATTTAATAATTATTTCAATTTTACACCATGCTTAATCCTCGCAAAATAATTAATAAATCATTTTAGTTGTTAATTATTTCGAAATAAATATATTTGACTATTTTAAATATCTTTTCTCTCTCCAAGAAATATAATAAAGCATTCCCAAGGTTAGATATTGATTTGTTCAATATTAATTTATTATTCTCCATTTTTGAGATTAACTCAATACTTTGGTATAAGTAGGAGGGTTTTCCATTCGGTTTTTACCATGATCATTATCATCATCACCATTACCATCTCCTTTTACGTGAACTCCCACTTGAGTTCTTTGAACTAGCAAAGCAATTAACAGATCCATAAACCAAAATTTAATAAACATCCATAAACAAGAATAATAAATATCCATAAACTGAAATAATGAATGTATTAATAAACTCCCGTATGAATATATATACAAATTACATTACATTAACCTCCATAAACGGAAATAATGTTGATGTAACCATAGACTGTTCATGTATGAAAATTTACAAAATTTCTATCACATGTGAATGTGCCCTATGAAATGGGCCTAAAAATATACAAACTATCCACTCTAGAAAGTATCACTAAAACTCTTATGTGGTTTCCACTACATAAAGCAAGTATTCATAATACAATACTGCAATATAACACATTCAAATTCAAATTAATTATAAACTTATTTGTACAAAATAAACAATATGGAAATATATGATTTTGAATTGTGCATTTAATTATATATATGACTCTATTAGCCTCACTCAATTCCAAATGGAGGTCAGGTAGGATGGGGGTCTAAACAATCTGGGTTTTGTGCTCCCCTACCTGTAGCTCAAATATTAGGGCCTGTGTTGATGGAATGATATCGTCAATGCCTCCATAGCCAACATCCCACTCATGCATCCACATAACTGTCACATTGACATTACTCTGCATTTGGGCCTATGTACACAACGAAAAATAAAAATTATAATTAGCCAACGAATTAATTAGTATGCATGTAACTTAAAAAAACAAAAATTCGAAATCTTAGGAGTATTCTTTTAACCTAAAATATTGGTCCATGTCGCTGTACATATTGACTTGCCTCCACATGACTGTTAAGAGGTGTAGGTGGAGGAGAGTGAGGCATGGAAATAAGCTCTAGAGGAGGCTGCTCTGAATGATCTACTACCCCCTTCGATGACCTCAAAAGCTCATCGATGTAGTTGGGTTGTGTATGCATGTTATCATGAACGTATTAATATAAATGAACTATGATATAAACTTATTAATATAAATAATGAATCATTTGATGATAAGAGGCAAAAGTTCTATATATATGTACCTAGGTTGTGTGACATGGATCATGCACCCTCCAAGTGTCACATATGGCATCGTGACACATAAATGCATATGACATGCGTTGGTCACACCTTATACTCTTGAGATATAAGTCATTGTATAATGGAGTTGACTAGTCATGAGGCAACAATGGTGGTCTGCTCATCTCTCCACGTACTACAACATGCGCACTGGCCAATGTCCTATGCAATCTATCTGCAATCGTATGCCTAGCCTTAGTGTGGAGCTATGACAATTTCTCTAGCTCTGTCAGTAACACCATGCTCTGAGATGATCATGGAAACAATATCAGAGGTGGTGCTACATGTGCAGGGTCCCTACGAGCCCCAAGGTATAATCCAACCTCATTTCTTTCATGATCTCTACATATATATGATTTGTAATGTAAATGGGTACCTGATCATGGCGGGGGAACTAGCCATATGCTCTAATGAATCAATCACAAACAAAAGGGGCCACATCAACATTTTTCAAATATTTGAGCAAAATTAGACCAACATCTCTAGCATGGCAGTCTGGAGGGATGTAAAACAACTTCTCACAAATAAAAATGTAATTGGTGGCATTTTTCAATGCCTCCCAAGAATGTGGCCCTCTAATATCAAATCCCCTAACTTGATGTATGGAATGTAGGAGGTGGTTCTATGGGCCTGCCCTCTCGTATGTCTCGATTAACCTATTAATGTTGTCTAACATCAAAGACAAACTATGCCTAGTAGCTGAACTAGAAGGGACTTTACCTGACTCTCATGTCATCCATGCCTATTGGGCCCCAACATCCTTAAGTCATTATAGGAAATTTAAGCATAAAGGTGGTCTCAAAGGAAAAACAATAAACTAATAAGAAAATAATAAAATAAGAGTTATGAATTTTAGATGGAAAAGAGGAAAACTATTTTTGTTTAATTGTATTTTCGGCTTGTGTCCTTATATTTTTACTCAAATTTCAAGTGTAAGCACTCATTAGATGCAAAATTGAATTATGCATCCAATGAGTGCCCATTACACATACTTTTGATAAGACTCACATTGATAAAAGTTGAAGATACATTAAAGACATGTGTTGAACAAAATTTTTAGCATATTTTTTTAATGTATCATTAATTTTTATCCATGTGGATCTTCTCAAAAATATGCATAGTGGGCTCTCGTTGGATGCAAAATTTAATTCTACATCCAACGAATTCCTACACTTCAAATTTGAGTAAACCTATAAGGAGATAAACAAAAAACACAATTAAAAAAAGTAGTTTGTTTATTTCCCTCCAAAATATTTACGTGTACGTCATTTAAAATTTAATGGATTTTGATTGGTTTATATATTATGTATATGAAATTTTCAAGGGCACTATTAGGATTAAATTTCCTCTAATTTTGATTATGGCTATAACGTCGTTCCATGGATGGTTCAATGTTGCACTATGATCCTCAGCTTCCCTTGGCTAAATATCTACAAATCATAAAGATAATTTAACACATATAACAAACTAAGCATAATTCAAACACAACAATTAAAGATTATTTGAAAATTATAGATAATTTCAAGACAAACACATAAAGTTTTAAGAGGATTTAAAAATGCAGGAGGTGTACCAAAAATTGGTAAAAATGGTCCACTATCTATAACATGATAACCCAGAAAGACATAAACACTGCCTCTAATGCTTTGAATGGTGTCAGAGCCAGGATCTAGGAGTGGAACACACACTCTGGTTGGGCTATGTGATCTATCACGATCCCAACCATGTATAGGAGATCTCCCCACACTTCGACAAACTGTGGTTGGGGCGCATATAGTGCATGGATTTGCATATTACATATAATAGATATAATACATAAAAAATAATCCAAGAATTTGTTTTTGACTAAACCGTTATGTATAAAACTGTTACATATAATACACATAAACCAATCCAAGAAAAAAATTTGTGCTGACAAGAAAATTGTTTCTAAACTCAAGTAGAATAATCTAGCCTGAAGTCCTAAAATTTAGAGTCCATTTTGTTTATATTTTATCAACAAATTTTTTTGGTTCCATGTAAACCCAATCGAAAATGGTGACCAAATCTAACTTGACACTTCTTCCATTTCTAAATAATGCATTTTATTCATAGAGCATAAATATGTAAATATATGTAAAAATTTGAAATAAACCTATTTGCAAAACTAATAAAATTATAATGCCAACCAAATACACCATAAGACAAGTTCGTATAATGTTTCACTTTGACACATGGCATGTACTAAGTAAAATCACATGAAGACAATGTTTATGGTATAACACACTACATAATGAAACAATATGGTACAAATTATAAAATAATCAAAATGCCTTCATTCACTTTAAATACACTTTTCATCATGGATTTGATGTATGTATCAGTGAAGATTTTTT
>APFE030323268.1:0-11146 GCA_000404065.3 Pinus taeda
TTTTGTAACTTTTATTTAAGTGTTTATTAAAAGACTTTAATAAAGAGTTATAAACCCTAAACCATAAACACAAAAACATAAACCCTAAACCCTAAAACCTAAACTCTAAACTCTTAACCCCAAACCCCAAACCTTAAAACCTAAACCCTAACCATTTTATAACATTTTAAAAACTGTCTTACAACTTTTATTTCAGTGTTTATTCAAAGAATTTACAAAAATGTTGTAGAACCTAAACACTAAACCCTAAACATAAACCCAAAACCCCAAACCTTAAGACCTAAACCCTAAACCCTAAATCATAAATCCTAAACCCTAAACCTTAAACCCTAAACACCAAACTGTAAACATTAAACCTTAAACCCTAAACATTTTATATCATTTTAAAAATGGGTTTGTAATTTTTATTTAAGAGTTTATTAAAATAATTTACTAAAGTGTTGTAAACGGTGAACCCTAAACTGTAAACCAAAAACCCTAAACCCTAAACCCTAAACTCTAAACCTAAAACCATAAGCCCTAAACTCTAAACCCTAACCATAAACCATAAACCCTAAATGATAAATCGTAATAATTTTATAACATTTTAAAAAACATATTGTAACTTATATTTAAGTGTATATTAAAATCATTAACTAAAGCATTATAAACCATAAACCCTAAAGTCTAAACACCAAACCCCAAATCATAAACCCTAAACCCTAAAACCTAAGCATTTTATAATATCTTAAAAAAAAATCTAACTGTTATTTAAGTGTTTACTAAGAGGATTTACCAAAGCTTTATAAACCCTAGACTCTTAACCCTAAACCCTAAGCAATTTATAACATTTTAAAAAGTCTTTATTATAAGAATTTACTATAGTCTTATAAACCATAAACCCTAAGCATTTTATAGCATTCTAAAAAGAGTTTTGTAACTTTTATTTAATTTTTTATCAAAATAATTTACTAAGGTGTTATAAACCCTAGACCATAAAAACTAAACCCTAAACTATAAACCCTAAACCAAAAAACTAAACCCTAAATGCTAAACCCTAAGCCTTCGATAACATTTCAAAAAGTGTTGTGTAAATTTTACTTATGTGTTAATTCAAAAAATTTACTAAAGTGTGATAAACCCTAAACTATAAACCCTATACCCTAAACGCCAAACTCTAAAACCTATACCTTATACCCTAAAACCTAAACCCTAATTAATTTATAACATTTTAAAGAGTGTTTTGTTAGTTTTATTTAAGTGTATATTAAAAAAATTTGCTAAAGTGTTATAAACCATAAACCTTGAACGCTAAAGCATAAGAATTTTATAACATGTTAATAAATAATTGTAACATTTATTTAAGTGCTTATTAAAAGAATTTACTAAAATGTTATAAACCCTAAATCATAAACCCTAATGTTTATGTCCTATATGACTACTTTTATATGTTTATCTTAATTAAATAAATCAGAACCAGACTTAGTTGATCACATAAATAAATATTTCTATACATGCAATAATCACACATATAGAAATGAAGAGAAAGAAACCTCCATGCGTTGTCAAATGGATTATTGTATGTTATACAAAAAAAAATAGAACCACAATTATTGAGATGAATCTACTCTCTAGGAAGCACATAATTTTTCTGATTTCCAAAATTATTAACCTTTGCTCCTCTCCTATGCTGAAAAATTGCTAAATGATTCTCTCTTGTAATATGCAGTCTTTTTAGTTTACAATAACCTGTCTATTAACGTCTATCATCTTGTCATATTTTTTCTTTGAGATAGATAACTACTCTTCTTAATAATAACACTAATTTTATTTGACTACTACTCTAATCCCCTTATATAGATAAATTATTTATGTATATGACCCATCAAATAGTTAGCTAATATTCACTCATTGTAAATGTTAAAAAATAGAATAAAACAAGATATATTCTCAAACTGTGCAGCTCACGGGTGAGGAGCTTCACTTGGAGACTTCCTCTAGTAGAACGCCCTACACATTCGTCATAAAGCGTCAAGAATAAATAGTTTACATGCAAGTACGAGTGTTAGAAAAATCACCTATAGTGTAGGAACTAATTCCTAATCTAATTCTCACAGACAATTAATGGACGAACTCTCTCCAATAATACATTCTACATTAATTTCAACACTCCCCCTTAATGGAGAAAGGATTCACTAGTTCTCGCAACATCTCCTTAAATAAATAAAATTTAATTCATCCAAGGGGCTTAATAAAAATGTCTGCAACATTATCACAAGTATTACAATATTCAGAGTTAAATGAAACTGAGGAGGTAAGATGGCGACGGCTAGGGTTTGTTCGAGCAGAGGTTTTGTTGTTGCCGCAGTGGGTCCCAAGCCCACCTTAGGGGCCGAAGCCAATCCAGGGATTGGGGCGACGACGATCTTTGTTGGTAGGCGGTCATTCTTGCATGCGCCTTTCAGAGAAATGGCATGCTTCCCGCAGGAAAACGCTGCAAATACACCGAGATCAACGCAGAAATGCAGCTGTGGGGTTATCCGTCACAAGGAATCACGCGATCCTAGACTGGGAACAAAATGTAAGATCTCAACGAGACCGGGAGGTGAGGGTTTCAACGGCGTCAAACTTTTTTAAGTGGATACACGAAGAGGCCTATCTCTGGAGGAAGATCGAGGCCCTAAACGACGCTCTTGAACAAAAAAGCAGTCGTGCCGTGTCGCTTTTAGAAGCCAGGCTCTGCCAAACCGCACGAAGAAAAGGTAGGGGAGGGCTGCATGAAGCAGATTCGATCCTTCCTTCAACACAGGGGCCCAAACATTATAGTTTCGGCTTGGATATACACGATCTAGCCTATAACGAGCACAGCGCGACCCAGGAAACAGACTGAGGGTACCAATCAAAGATCGAGCAGGGTTTTAGCAGATCCAGACAAGTTCAAGGAAAAACAAACAAAAATAAGGCCAGATCTGGAGGTCTGCTTACAGCCAGAGCAGGTAAAAAATTCTTATTTTCAGATTCTAATTAAACCCCCTCAAGGAAAAACTCGTTTAGTATGGGTTCATGCAGGAAGCACCTCCTTGCAACTGAAACAACAGATTTGGGCTGAAATGGGATACCCAGTTCAGATCCAACATCTGGTCAGTGGCAGGCAGTCTCCCCAGGATCTTAGATCGATGGATAGCTATGATATTGGGCCAGTATCAATCATTACCTTAAACTTCAGATTGAGAGGAGAGGCTCTGCCTCAGGGACAGCCAAGCTCCTTAGGGGGGGATAAGGGAAAAAAATCTACATCCCAGCACCAACCCAAAGGAGGTTTATCCTACAAAAACATTCTTGAGGGCAGCAGAGACATAGGATCTTCTTCAGATCAAGGCGGACACATACCCAGGCCATACATAGTAGATCAGTCAGAGCAAACCCCAGCCTTAAATTTAGATTCTTCAGGGCTTGACGATTTCGTAAAATCCTACGAAACGCAAGCTCTAATATGCCGCTTCAACAGCTTTTGGCCTAAACCTTTGTATCTTTTCCATTGGATTTTCACCAGCTGGACCATGGAATGTGATATTCATCTATGTTCAAAGGGGTTTTTCATAGTGAAATTTACATCCAAGGAAGTCAGAGACACAGTCATCAGTACAGGGCCATGGTTTTGGGGAACATCGGGGCTATTTATGACACCATGGTTTCCAGATTTTGACCCAAACAAAATGACTCTAACCAAAATGTCGGTCTGGGTCAGACTATACAATCTTCCTCTACACTTTTGGAATGAACAAGTCTTGGAAGGCATTGGGAACAGCTTAGGGAAATATATCAAAACGGACCTGGAAAGGATTGATGAAAGGATCTACACTTTCGCACGTATTTGTGTGGAAGTAGATTTAAGTAAAGGGCTGCCGGACAACATAAGGCTGATCTAAAAACAACAAAACTGGTTGCAAGTACTAGATTATGAAAACACCGCTTTCAGATGCAGGCTCTGTAGGCAGATAGGACACCTGCAAAGTTCATGTCCAGAAGACAAGAAAGTAAACAGTAAAAAGAAGCAGAAAGGGAATCAGAAGAAAGGATGGAAATTCTCACCCCCAGACTCAGAGGAAGAAGAATCAGAAGCATAGGTGGAAGAGGCCCCTGCAGAGAAGACTGAGGTATCTCAAGAAATGGAGAATCAGAAGGGAACCACACCGAAAAACAAGACATAAATGACAAGAGTGGATCCAAGCATGAGAGGAATCAAATGACAGCACCACTCTAATACTTCACACTCAGACAAAGAAACTGGCCCACATAATACAGAAACACAGATAGTCATTGCTTCGATCGAGCCCACTCAAGGAGAGTGGCGTAAGGTCGAAAAGAAAAAGGGGAGAAAAACTTGAAGTGTGACTCTCTGCGGAATTCAGTTTTTTGCCCCTTTCTTCCTCTCTCCTCTCTTTCTCCTTTTCTTTTTCTTTGTGCACGTTAGTCTCCTAACGATGCGGTGGGTGCATATGCACTAGAGCCCTTGTGGCAGCCTACAGAATGTTTCAGAGCTTATGGTAGTGTAACTTTTCATTATTTTTTTAATAAAAAGTTACTATTTTTTCCTTTGGAAAAAGTATTACAATATTCAATATAAATTTGTTTTGACTAAATATTCTCTCTAACAAAGTGAAACTATGTATCACTATGCTTTGAGTTTTTATGAAACACTCGATTGTTTGCAAGTTGTCTTGAGATTTGATTGTCACATTTGATAACTATAGGATCCTTTTTTTCTCCTCCGACATCATGAAGAAGTCTCCTCAACCAAACTTCCTTAAATAGTGTTGCACACACTGCTTGATACTCTGCTTCTTCTAAAGACAAGGTTACATTGTTCTTCTTCTTGTTGCTCAATGAAATGGCCCTAGACCCAATGTTGAATGCATAACATGTTATGGATCGTCTATCATTCAGATTTCCAGCCCAATCTGAAACTGAAAAACCTGTCAATCTAACATCAAATGAATCAGTATATTTAATAACAAAGTCCAAGGTTCCTTGAATATACCCTAAGACACCATTCACTTCCACCCAATGACTCTCAAGAGGCTTTGACATAGATTGCGCCAAAGAGCTGACTGCAAAAGCTAAATCAGGTCTAGTTGTAATTAGATAAATCAAACTCCCAACTAGTCGTCTCTATAGTGTTGAATCCACCTGCTTAGAACAATCATCATTATGGAGTTTAAGATTCTATTGTAACAACGCTAAGGAAGCTTTTCACTGATACATGTTGAACATTTTCAATAAGCTCCTCACATAATTTCCTCGAGACAAAAGAGTCTATCCAGAGTCCCTCCAGACTTCAAGACACAAATAATAGTGTAACTCTCCAAGATTTTCCATATCAAAATCCTCTAACATCTAAATTTTGATTTCTTTAATGAGATCATATCCATTTTCTATAATAATAATATCATCTACATATAAAGAAATCAAAACAATTTGCCCCATTTTCATGAAACACAATATACATAGTAGAGTCATTCTTTCTCTTCTTATAACTATGGTGCAGGAAAAATGAATCAATTTTATCATACCATGACCTCGGTTCCTGTTATAAAGAATATAATGTTTTTCTCAATCTACAGGCTAAATGTTCCTCCATTGTTTCACAAACCCCTCAGGTTTGATTAAATACACTTCTTCTTTCAATTCACCATTTAAGAAAACATGTTTCACATCTAGTTTGTGTATCATCCAATGATTTATAGCAGCTAAATCAATTACCATTCTAATTGTGTTTAATTTAGCTACATGGGTGAAGGTTTCCTCATAATCTATGCCTTCCTTCTTTGAATAACCCTTTGCCACCAACCTAGGTTTACATTTGTCTATAGTACCATTGTTTGCCTTCAAGTAGTTCAACTAAATCCCAAATTGTTTTCTTAAGTATTGACTCATATTCCTCTTCCATGGATATTCTCCACTCATCATATTGACTTTCTTATCTATAATTAGAGTGTTCAACAACATTTAACATACTAGTTATAAGACCATGATCCCTATACCTTGCTGGCAATTGATTTTCCCTACCTGATCTCCTTAGTGGTCAACTAACCTCAAATCTGTTTTGATCATATCTTAGTCAATATTTGGAGAAAATAATATTAGATTATAAATTAATTTAGAAAAGTATATAATGAGATATTTTATATTAGTGTCTCTTAGTTTTATACGAATATTATATGACTAACTATTTCAAATGTGTTTCAAATTAACACATTGAAAACTTATCTCCAAGAAGTGAATATTTTAACTCAAGTAAACTCTTGCATGTTAGGTTGGATGTTTTCTCATGGAAATCACAATGTTGGAGACAAAATTATTAATGGAAATTTAAAAATAATATTTTTGGTAACTCCTTAATGAAAATTTGGAAACAATAAGTAACTTAAGATGTCTCTATGAGGAGTTGGACAATCACTACACCAAACATTTCTCGCTATCAAGTTGGGTTGGGAAGAGACTGTTCATCCCAACAAATAGTAGACTGTCATCATGGCTTACCTCACTCTAATTAAAAATCAACACATATTTGAAATTACATGAATGATTCAAGTAGTAGTCTTGTGCAATTGAGAAGAAGAGTTAACCTCCATAATTTGAGTTTATCACACAATCGTAGCCATGGATGACTCTTACTCTTAGACATTGTCTCTGAGAATTCAAGCAATAAGCATCTAGATCACTCGAGAAATAACTTGAACGGTTCGATCCATGCCACCTTCAACCAACTACTAGAGTTGCAAGTCTTAAATATTTTCTCCAATTTCCTCAATGCTGCAATTCCATCATTCTTAAGAAATCTTCTGAATCTTTTATAGCTTAACTTAAGTGACAATTTTCTCACTAGAGCCATGTTGTTTGAGCTAGGAAAATTAAAGTACCTATAACATCTATGGCTAGTGTATTGAAATTTCTTCAAAGATTTTTTTTGGATGTTGTTGCGTCAGGTAATGATTCTACTTCATACAATCACTTCTATCATTTAATACATGCTAACAAATTATGTAGCACAATATGTTTACTCCAAATTTAAAGAAGGATTTTATAGAAGTAACCCTTACCATTTTTATGATAGTAGCGATATCAATACATGTCTCCATTATCTCCTCATCATAATAAGAATAACATTAATTATATTATCTCTTTCTTAGTTTATTCTCTTTCGAATGAGGTAATTTCTCTTTTGGGCTATTGTTCTTAGTTTATATCTTCCACTTCTCTAATCATCTTTTTATGCAAGACAAAAATACTTTTTGCAATTGAAAATTGAGACATACACTTAAAAATTGAATGCTAAAAAATAATATAAGAAAAATCCTCAAAAAATTTACTTTAGTGAATCCGGCAGATCTTTCTACATACACTGAAGCAACAATTGGAACTTATCTATACTACCTCCTAGGAGAATTCAGATTTCTACTCAGAAATAGGGAAAAAGTAATGATAATCACAATGTGTACCTTGTGGAAGTCATCAGTTTTGGTGTTTTTGTAGAATCCAATCAACATTGCAATACATATAATTAAATTTGGAAAAACATATCTATACTTTGTTAATTTTAGTGCATCGATAAAGTGGAAAATATCCTATTGTTTTATAAAATCTAATATACATAAAATTAATGTTGTGAAATCGTAAGCATAATAGCTAAAATGGGCTTGACACACAAACATTAAGGCCTCAAGTTATCTAGAAAATATAGGCCGTTATCATATGATATAATGGGATAATTATGACTACTCATCAATATCATTACCATATATTGAATCCCATAAAATGCTTTTTCGATCAATGTCAATAGTCAAAATCTCATGTGCATAATACAACATTTTTTATATTCCCTTTTCATGGAATTTAATTTGAAGGAACTACACTTGATTCACCTTTATCTTCACTATGTCAAGCCACTTTAATTATATATAAGTTATAGTTAATATGCTAAGTATTAAAGTTGATGTGTACTATGACTTTTAGAGTTACAATGTCTTTATCATGGCATTGTACGAGGGTGCATAGTTTCTAGAAATCATTGTGTTAAAGATCATAGTGCACTATAGTTTACCTAATTTTAGAGTTACTATGTTAAGGATTATAAAGTAATCAATGTCATTTTTTTAATGGTAATAGCGGTAAGAGGCGGCATTGTGGAAGGCTTTGTAATTCTCTAAGAGTACTTGTGATCACCCTAAATTAGGGGTTAAATGGGTTATGGGACATTTCAATTTTTTGGCATTCATAATGGCTTTTGTTTAAGGGACACATATTAGATATTATAGTTGTCATAGTGGTGAAAGGGAAGAGAAATAATTAATATATAGTGCAATGAAGAGGAATATCTAATAATAAGTTTATTATAATTAGTGATTTCAAAGATAGCCCTCCAAGATTTAGTATATAGGGTTTTTTAAATGTCTAATGTTTTGCAACTCTTAAAAATATTGAAAAAATTTGTCCATAAATTTGAGATAAATAATTTATTTGTATAATGTTGCATTCAAAGTTTTCTAATCTAAGATTATTTAAAAAAATATATAAATTAATTACTTTTTACTATTAATTAAAAATACTACTAACCCATATGACTTTTTTGGTTTATTAAAGAATAATACTATTAATCCATAGGAATTTTAATAGGGATTTTTGCTATTAAACAAACTATCTTTAAACTTTATTTTAACAATTTTACTATATCACAAAAAAATACTAATTCTATTTGCTTATTCATAATTATGTAAATTCATTCTCATTATTGGAGATGTCATTGAGATGTTGTGTAGATAATGTTTCAGAGAACGTTCATGGCTTGGGCCGCTATATAGAGATTCAACTCTTAAATTTACACATTAACTTTGTGCATTTTCTATGCACTTTCATGAAAGAAATTCACGTATTTTCTTATTTTACCAACAATTTTTTAACATTTTTTTTTTTTCAGAATCATTTTAGCTTTTTTAAATTTAATTTCTTTTAAATTTTACTTTTTGGAACATTCCAAATTGCAATTAGAATTATCCTTTCTAAATTTAGGTGTTAAGTTTTTGTGTTTCAAAAATCTAATTAATACTTCTTATATTCAAGAAAAGGATTGGGTTTAGAGCTTATATATATATTCAAGAATATAAATTATTTTCTTCTTTCTAAATATTGCTCTTGTCTTTTTGTTTCTTTTAAATTTCAATAATGTAATTAATATTTGCTAAATTTAACATTTAGATGACTATTTTTGCTTTTTTGCACTTTCAAGAAGAATGTGAAGCAATTGTAAAAAATAAGAAAACAATTTTCAAATTTAAATACCTGCAACTGGCCTTAAAAAGCTAATATAATTGGTGTCTTATAAAAAAGTTCCATAAATAATCTCCAACAACATTATATCAACATCACATGCTAAAACTCATAAATAATAAAAATTCATTTCAAACATTATATTCCCTACCATCATAGTCATATTCTTTATTGCTTAGCCTCCTTCCAAAGCTTTGGGGACTGGTCTCCCTGGTTAAAATAAAAAAAAATTGAAATATTAAACAACCGTACCTGTACCTGTAATACGTGTAATACGTGAAGATTGTCTTATTGGAAAGCTTGTCAAACTTGTCACTTACGAAAGACGAATCACATAGAAGAATTTAGTGTGCACATGAATAGTTGTGACATGTCAAAGGATTTACATCACGCGAGAAGCCTTACCAGTATGGTAACAAGTCAAAAAATTTATACAACAAGTTATATCAACATCTTTGGTCCATTATATTGTAACAAGTCAAAGGATTAAACGCAGATACATAATTAGTTGGTGTGTGTGACACTTACAATTAATGCGACTAATCGGTGCTTGAGTTCATCCAACATTGAAACAAATTTATGCCAATTAATGTTCATTTAACATTCAAACGAATTTATGCCAAGTAGTGTTATAAACTCTGACCAGAAACGGTATATTCTTCTCTGACAATGATTAGTTGGTGCGTGTGACACTTACAATTAATGCGACTAATCGGTGCTTGAGTTCATCCAACATTCAAACAAATTTATGCCAATTAATTTTCATTTAACATTCAAACGAATTTATGCCAAGTAGTGTTATAAACTCTGACCAGAAACGGTATATTCTTCTCTGACAATGTGAGGTTCGTTTAATGTTCATTGAATCTTCAAACTAATTTATGCCGCTTATAGTTTGTTATAAACTCTGACAAGAAACGGTATATTCTTCTCTGACGATGCCCGGTTTGTTCGTGTTCGTTATATGTCAAGTTTGTTATAATTTATTCCTAGTGTTTATAGAACCTTCAAACGGATTTATGCCGGGCGCGGGCGCGTGTAGTTTGTTATAAAATCTGACAAGAAAGCGATATATTACACTCTGTCAATGTACGGTACGGTTCACCTTCGTTATATTATCTAACAAAAACAGCATATTACACTCCAGTTATACTCCAGTTATATAATTTATGCCGGGCGCGTGTACTTTGTTATAAAATCTGACAAGAAAGCGATATATTACACTTTGTTATAAAATCTGACAAGAAAGCGATATATTACACTCCAGTATGTATGGGCGCGTGTACAACAGAAACCTGATCATGAAGTTTATTACACTCCAGTATTTATGGGTGAGTGTACAACAAAAACGTACGTGATCGTGGAGTTTGTTATATTAAAAAAAAACAATCTATCACTCTAATAATGACACTCTGATAATGGCGTTATATATTATGGAAATCGGGCGTGATACATTATGGAAATTATGAAAATTGGGAGTCGATGGAAACGTTTAAAAGGCAGAAACCAAAAAAGACATGGAAAGTATATATATCCGGGCAACCCTTATCTCGATTGTAGGTTCGATCAGGCCCACCTCTCGGCCTCCGTTTACATAGACTAATGTCAGAAATTATTTGTGGTCGGAAACATTCACCGCCGGAAACCTTGCCCGTAACTTTCACCCGTAACTTTCACGTGGTACGGGAACAAGAAGGTAGCAGGCAGACTCTATCCACTGTAGAGTCCAGAGTCAGTTAGATAGTTGATAGAAATCAAGGACATCTCTGACAAATGCTCATCGAGAAACATAAAATATGGTCATCTCCCAACGTTTCGTTTAAATTTAAATGAAAATTAT
>APFE030323271.1:1788-26256 GCA_000404065.3 Pinus taeda
ACCACTTTCCTGTGTCCTTCTTCGGCTTTGTGGTGTTGTTCTTTTCTTGTGGCTTCGATGGGTTGTCTTGGGTCACCCCACCTTGGCTTTGTCCTTTGGGCTTCAGATTTGCAGATCCAAAGTCTCTCTTCTTCTGTTTGAACTTTTGCTCGATTTTGACAGCAAATCGGTGTGTTGTGCCGAGTGAGGAGATGTCCAAGAACTCCATCTCTTCCTAGATCTATCTGTGTAGGCAGCCGCGGTATTTGAGCACCAGATACCACTCAGAATATTTGATACCCAACTCTGTGCGAAGGGTATGAAAAATGTTTGTGAACTCTGGAACATCTTGGTCTCGTCCCTGCCGCAGTGTGGTCCATCTGATGTATTTGTCCTCATAGCTTTTGACAAGGTAGTACTGCTCCTTGATGGAATCCCGGAAGTCATTCCAAGTGGGTGCGGTTGAAAATAATGAGCCTGTACTTTCATCCTTCTGCTCGCAGTAGGTTTCCCACCAGTCTTGACGTGGGGGGCTGCTTTGAGAAGAGTGAAAACAATCTTTTCCCGACTTGAAAATTCATGAACAGAGAAATACCCATCTAGCAGATTAACCATTTATCTACGGCATCTATGTCTATTTTACCCTCGAAGATGGGGATTTCAAAATTAACTTGTACCTTAAAGGGCGTGGCTTTTCCAGAGTCGCTGCTGGAAGCCGATGCGTCACCTCTAGGTAGCCGCTGAAGGATCTGCGTAAAAATGTCCATCATCGCGTTCCATTGTCGCTCGAGGGCTTCTTCGAGCAAGATTTTGATAGGATCTCCTGCTCCCTCGTCTTTCTTCTCATCCACCATTGGAGGCTGTCGGGATTTTCGAGGCTGGTCTTGCAAAGGTTCGACCAGTTCAAGCCCTAACTCCTTATATCCTGACCTCGTCGGGGACATGCAAAGAAAAACCGAGGAAAGAAGACCGCTCTGATACCACTGATCCGGATTTAATTAGGAACGCAATAGATTACAGAGATAACCATAAATACAGTAATGCGATAACCATAAATAAAGAGATGCAGCGGAAATAATACTTCATTTCATTAATGGAAAATACCAAAATATGCTTACAACCAGAATTGGAATAAACCAGCTAGGACGATGGTAGCTTATCTCTGAGAAGAGCTGTGCGGCTACATGTCTCTGAACTGTTCCGAACTTGTGTTACAATGAGGCTCGAAGGCCTATTTATTATTGAGAAACAATGGAAAACCCTTCACATTCCAAAACCGACCCTTAGAAGATGAAACGCCAAATTGTGGGCCCAGTTTTGGGTAAATTGGTACATCAATTTCCCGGGGTCGTAACTTTGGCATACGATCTCCGTTTGACGCGTATGATAGCTCGTTAGAAAGATCTATCCGAGAACTACCATTGTTGGAACGGGAAACATCAGTCCATTGCATGGACCCATGTTGCCCCTGGATTCCCCAAAAAACGTCGTTTAGGGCCTCAAAACGGCTCCGGAAGTTCAGGACCCGAAAAACTGCTAAAAATAGTAAGTTGTGCTACAATTAAGGAAATTGAAAATGCTGAAAGAGACAATTGTGGGGGTCCAAATGGGATAGGTGAGTGGCCACCAACATCCACCTGGATCACCCAAGCCTGGGGAAACTTGGGGTTTCCATGTTGTGCCACGACCGAAACTGGCAGCGCTTAATTTTGGGGTTTCCAAGTCGCGCCCTGGCGCCCAAGCCTGGGGAAGCTTGGGGTTTCCATGTCGCGCCACGACCGAAACCGGCGACGCCCAAGCCTGCGGGGACTCGTGCGTGTGAACTTGTTCAGGCGGGTTGGGCGAGGGTGCACGTAGGCGAACGAGCCCGTATCGAAAAATGCTAAGTTGTGACCCAAGGTTGGCTTTGTGCACGTTCGTGCAGCTCGTTTTCCCGGCTCTCCCTTGTCCCTTCGTTTCGGTGAGTCGTTTGAGGGCATGCATGTGAACTCGTTCGGGCGGGTCGTTCGGGTGAACTCGTTCTGGCAGGTCGGGCGAGGGTGCACCCGGGCGAATGAGCCCGTCTCGAAAAATGTTAAGTTGTGACCTGAAGTTGGCTTTGTGCACGTTCGTGCAGCTCGTTTGCCCGGCTCTCCCTTGTCCCTTCTTTTCGGTGAGTCGTTTGAGGGCGTGCGTGTGAACTCATTCGGGCGGGTCGTTTGGGTGAACTCATTCGAGCGGGTCGTACGGGCGGGTCATTTAGGTGAACTCGTTTAGGCGGGTCGGGCGAGGGCGCACGCGGGCGAACGAGCCCGTATCAAAAAATGCTAAGTTGTGACCCGAGGTTGGCTTTGTGCACGTTCGTGCAACTCGTTTGCCCGATTCTCTTGGTCCTTCATTTCGGTGAGTCGTTTGAGGGTGTGCGTGTGAACTCGTTTGGGCGGGTCGTTCAGGCGGGTTGGGCGAGGGTGCACGAGAGCGAACGAGCCCGTATCAGAAAATGCTAAGTTGTGACCCGAGGTTAGCTTTGTGCACGTTCGTGCAGCTCGTTTGCCCGGCTCTCCCTTGTCCCTTCGTTTCGGTGAGTCGCTTGAGGGCGTGTGTGTGAACTCGTTCAGGCGGGTCGTTTGGGTGAACTCGTTCAGGTGGGTCGGGCGAGGGCACACGCGGGCGAATGAGCCCGTATCAAAAAATGCTAAGTTGTGACCCGAGGTTGGCTTTGTGCACGTTCGTGCAGCTCATTTTCCCGGCTCTCCCTTGTCCCTTCATTTCGATGAGTCGTTTGAGTGCGTGCGTGTGAACTTGTTCGGGCGAGTCGTTCAGGTGAACTCGTTCAGGCGGGTCAGGCGAGGGCGCACCCGGGCGAATGAGCCCGTATCAAAAAATGCTAAGTTGTGACTCGAGGTTTGCTTTGTGCATGTTCGTGTAGCTCGTTTGCCCGGCTCTCCCTTGTCCCTTCGTTTTGGTGAGTCGTTTGAGGGCGTGCGTGTGAACTCGTTCGGGCGGGTCATTCGGGTGAACTCGTTCAGGCGGGTCGGCCCAGGGCGCACTCGGGCGAACGAGCCCGTATCAAAAAATGCTAAGTTGTGACCCGAGGTTGGCTTTGTGCACGTTCGTGCAGCTCGTTTTCGCGGCTCTCCCTTGTCCCTTCATTTCGGTGAGTCGTTTGAGGGCGTGCGTGCGAACTCGTTTGGGCGGGTCGTTCGGGTGAACTCAGTCAGGCGGGTCGAGCAAGGGCGCACCCAGGCGAACGAGCTTGTATCAAAAAATGCTAAGTTGTGACCCGAGGTTGGCTTTGTGCACGTTTGTGCAGCTCGTTTGCCCACCTCTCCCTTGTCCCTTCGTTTCGGTGAGTCGTTTGAGGGCTTGCGTGTGAAATCGTTCGGGCGGGTCATTCAGTTGAACTCGTTCAGGCAGGTCGGGCGAGGGCGCACGCCGGCGAACGAGCCCGTATAAAAAATGCTAAGTTGTGACCCGAGGTTGGCTTTGTGCATGTTTGTGCAGCTTGTTTTCCCGGCTTTCCCTTGTCCCTTCGTTTCGGTGAGTCGTTTGAGGGCGTGCGTGTGAACTCGTTCGGGCGAGTCATTCGGTTGAACTCATTCAAACATGTCAGGCAAGGGCGCACGCCGGTGAACGAGCCCGTATCAAAAAATTCTAAGTTGTTACCCAAGGTTGGCTTTGTGCACGTTCGTGTAGCTCGTTTTCCCGACTCTCCCTTGTCCCTTCGTTTGGTGAGTCGTTTGAGGGTGCCCGTGTGAACTCATTCGGGCGAGTCGTTTGGGTGAACTCGTTCAGGCGGGTCGCGCGAAGGCGCACCCGGGCGAACGAGCCCGTATCAAAAAATGCTAAGTTGTGACCCCATGTTGGCTTTGTGCACATTCGTGCAGCTCGTTTTCCCGGCTCTCCCTTGTCCCTTCGTTCCGGTGAGACATTTGAGGGCGTGCGTGTGAACTCCTTTGGGCGGGTCATTCGGGTGAACTCGTTCAGGCAGGTCAGGCAAGCGCGCACCTGGGCGAACGAGCCCGCATCAAAAAATGCTAAGTTATGACCCGAGGTTGGCTTTGTGCACGTTCGTGCAGCTCGTTTGCCCGGCTCTCCCTTGTCCCTTTGTTTCGGTGAGTCGTTTGAGGGTGCGCGTGTGAACTCGTTCGGGCGGGTCGTTCGGGTGAACTCGTTCAGGCGAGTCGGGCGAGGGCGCACCCGGGCGAACGAGCCCGTATCAGAAAATGCTAAGTTGTGATTGGAGGTTCGCTTTGTGCACGTTCGTGCATCTCGTTTGCCTGGATCTCCCTTGTCCCTTCGTTTCGGTGAGTTGTTTGCGGGCACCCATGTGAACTCGTTCGGGCGGGTCGTTCGGGTGAACTCGTTCAGAAGGGTCGGGTAAGGGCAAATGAGCCCATATCAAAAAATGCTAAGTTGTGACCCGAGGGTTGCTTTGTGCATGTTCGTGCAGCTTGTTTTCCCGGCTCTCCCTTGTCCCTTCGTTTCCGTGAGTCGTTTGAGGGTGCGCGTGTGAACTCGTTAGGGCGGGTCGTTCGGGTGAACTCGTTCAGGTGGGTCGGGCGAGGGCGCCGAGCCCGTATCAAAAAACGCTAAGTTGTGACCCGAGGTCTGCTTTTTGCATGTTCATGCAACACGTTTGCCCGGCTCTCCCTTGTCCCTTCATTTCGGTGAGTCGTTTGAGGGCGCGTGTGTGAACTCGTTCGGGCGGGTCGTTCAGGTGAACTCGTTTAGGCGGGTCGGGCGAGGGCACACCCGAGCGAACGAGCCCGTATCAAAAAATGCTAAGTTGTGACCTGAGGTTGGCTTTGTGCACGTTCGTGCAACTCGTTTGCCTGGTTGTCCCTTGTCCCTTCATTTCGATGAGTCGTTTGAGGGCGCGCATGTGAACTCGTTCGGGCGGGTCGTTCGGGTGAACTCGTTCAGGCGGGTCGGTCGAGGGCGCACCCAGGCGAACAAGCCCATATCAAAAAATGCTAATTTGTGACCCTAGGTTGGCTTTGTGCACGTTCGTGCAGCTTGTTTTCCCAGCTCTCCCTTGTCCCTTCGTTACGGTTGTTTGGGCACCCATGTGAACTCGTTTGGGTGGGTCGTTTAAGGGCGTCCGAGTCAATTCGTTCGGGCGGGTCGTTTAAGGGCGTCCGAGTCAATTCGTTCAGGTGGATTGGGTGAGGGCGTACTCGGGTGAACGATCCCGTGACAAAAATGCTAAGTTGTGACCCGAGGGTGGCTTTGTGCACATTTGTGCAGCTCGTTTGCCCACCTCTCCCTTGTCCCTTTGTTTCGGTCTTGTGTGTGCCCATGTAAACTCTTATGGGTAGGTCGTTCAATGGCGCCTGTGTCAACTCATTCGGGTGGGTTGTTCGATGGCGTCCATGCAAACTCGTTTGGGTGAGGGCGTCCATGTAAAATCGTGTGGGTTGTTGTGGTGCGGCGCCCCGGCTCGTCTTAGTCCCCTTGTGCCCAACCAAATGATACAAGTGACAGGTTTCCTTTTGGTGTGAAAGGTGGGTTGGTAATTGAGTTGTGTTTTTGGGTTTCCCTGAAGGATGGCCTTGGGTCATTTGTAGGGTGGCCGATTTTCATCTTCTCTCAATCCCCACTCGGTAGCGCATGAGCGGTAATGTTGGCCATGCTCGTCCTGGGAGGCATATGTGAACAATTTCCCTTCTGCTCTCTAAGTTCTTGGAGCCGTATGGGCTATTGCGGTGTGGCTCCCCGACTCGTCTTGGTCCCCTCGTGCCCCTCAAGATGATACCAGCGACAGGGTTTCTTTCCGTGTGAAAGGTGGGTTGGAAATAGAGTTGTGTTTTCGGGTTTGCCCAAAAGATGGATTTGGGTCGTCTGTAGGGTGGTCGATTTTCATCTTCTCTCCATCCCCACTCGGTAGTGCATGAGCGGTAACACTGGCCATGGTCATCCCGGGAGGCATATGTGAACAATTCCCTTTCTACTCTCCAAGTTCTTGGAGTTGTATGGGCTGTTGTGGTGTGGCTCCCCGGCTTGTCTTGGTCTCCTCGTGCCCCTCTAGATGATACCAGCGATAGGTTTTCTTTCCGTGTGAAAGGTGGGTTGGAAATCGAGTTATGTATTCAGGTTTGCCTAAACGATGGCCTTGGGTCGTTTGTAGGGTGGCCGATTTTCATCTTCTCTCCATCCCCACTCGGTAGCGCATGAGCGGTACTGTTGGCCATGCTCGTCCCGGGAGGCATATGTGAACAATTCCCCTTCTGCTCTCAAATTTCTTGGAGCTGTAAGGGTTATTGTGGTGTGGCTCCCGGGCTCGTCCTAGTCCCCTTGTGCCCCTCCAGATGATACTAGCGGTAGGTTCTCTTTCCGTGTGAAAGGTGGGTTGGCAATCGAGTTGTGTTTTCGGGTTCACATGAACGATGGCCTTGGGTCGTTTGTAGGGTGGCCGATTCTCATCTTCTATCCATACCCACTCGGTAGCACATGAGCGGTAATGTTGGCCATGCTCGTCCCGTGAGGCATATGTGAACAACTCCCCTTCTGCTCTCCAGGTTCTTGGAGCTGTATGGGTTGTTGTGGTGTGGCTCCCTGGCTCGTCTTGGTCCCCTCGTGCCCCTCCAGATGATACTAGCGATAGGTTTTATTTTCGTGTGAAAGGTGGGTTGGCAATCGAGTTGTGTTTTTGGATTTGCCTGAACGATGGCCTTGGGTCGTTTGCAGGGTTGCCGATTTTCATCTTCTCTCCATCCCCACTCGGTAGCGCATGAGCGGTAATGTTGGCCATACTCGTCCCGGGAGGCATATGTGAACAACTCCCCTTCTACTCTCCAAGCTGTATGGGTTGTTGTGGTGTGGCTCCCTGGCTCGTCTTGGTCCCCTCGTGCCCCTCTAGGTGATACCAGTGACAGGTTTTCTTTCGTGTGAAAGGTGGGTTGGCAATCGAGTTGTGTTTTCGTGTTCACCTGAACGATGGCCTTGGGTCGTTTTTAGGGTGGCCGATTTTTATCTTCTCTCCATCCCCACTCAGTAGCGCATGAGCGGTAATGTTGGCCATGCTCGTCCCGGGAGGCATATGTGAACAATTTCCCTTCTGCTCTCCAAGTTCTCAGGGTCATTGTGGTGTGGCTCCCGGGCTCGTCTTGGTCCCATCGTGCCCCTCCAGATGATACCAGCAACAGGTTTTCTTTCCATGTGAAAGGTGGGTTGGCAATCGAGTTGCGTTTTTGGGTTTTCCTGAACGATGGCCTTGGGTCATTTGTAGGGTGGCCGATTTTCATCTTCTCTCCATCCCCACTCGGTAGCGCATGAGCGGTAATGTTGGCCATGCTCGTCTCGGGAGGCATATGTGAACAATTCCCCTTCTGCTCTCCAAGCTCTTGGAGCAGTATGGGTTGTTGTCGTGTGGCTCCTGGGCTCGTCTCGGTCCCATCGTGCCCCTCCAAATGATACCAGCGACAGGTTTTCTTTCCATGTGAAAGGTGGGTTGGCAATCAAGTTGTGTTTTCGAGTTCACCTGAACGATGGCCTTGGGTCGTTTGTAGGGTGGCCGATTTTCATCTTCTCTCCATCCGCACTCGGTAGCGCATGAGCGGTAATGTTGGCCATGCTCGTTCCGGGAGGCATACGTGAACAACTCCCCTTCTACTCTCTAAGCTCTTGGAGCTGTATGGGTTGTTGTGGTGTGGCTCCCTGGCTCGTCTTGGTCCCCTTGTGCCCCTTCAGATGATACCATCGACAGGTTTTCTTTCCGTGTGAAAGGTGGGTTGGCAATCGAGTTGTGTTTTCGGGTTTGCCTGAACGATGGCCTTGAGTCGTTTGTAGGGTGGCCGATTTTCATCTTCTCTCCATCCCCACTCGGTAGCACATGAGTGGTAGTGTGGGCCATGCTCATCCCCGTCCCTCTTGCCCATCTCAACAATAAGAATGGTGAAAGTTTGCTCGGCGCTTTGTTGAGCCTTTGTTGTTGTGGTCCCATATGGGAGCCCCAAAACTCTGTCGTGCTTGTGTCGCTGCTGTGCCCCTCGGTTGCTGCGAATAGAAAATTTTGATTGCGCTGGGTAGCCATGTGTGGCTCCATTGAAATTGGCTCCTCGTATATTTTTCTCCTCCTCCCTATTTGGTGCGAAGGGTTTTGCTTTTTGTGTGAAAGGTGGGTTGGTAATTGAGTTGGTTTTTCGGGTTTGCCTCAAGAATGGCCTTGGGTCATTTGTAGGGCGGTTGATTTTCATCTTCTCTCCATGCCCACTCGGTAGCGCATGAGCGATAATGTTGGCCATGCTTGTCCCTGGAGGCATATGTGAACAATTCCCCGACTGCTCCAAGTTCTCGGAGTTGTATGGGTTGTTGTGGTGTGGCTCCTTGTGATGGTTGGCCTCTTCATTGTTCGGCTGTTTATGGCGCCGGTTTCTTGTGCTTGTACTCTTTCTGTGTTGGCATTGTCGGTTGAGATGCATACATTTAAGAGGGCCGTGGAAGGGTTTTAGTTGTAAACCACCTATCCTCCCTCTTGCTTGCTTTTTCCGTCAGGTGATGTGAGGCACTGTTCTCCTTTTTGTAAATTCAAGGGTTGGCATTCCTTTCAAAGTGCACATCGTTTGTGGTTGCCCTGGCTTTGAGGTTTTGATAGATGTGTTGGCCCATATGTTTGATCGTGGGGTCGGATTTTTCCTTGCATCTTGCGTGTGTGGTAGGGTTTTGCGGTTGGAAATGTTAAGTCACAACGTTTATGGGCATTTTGTTGTTTCAATTGTGTATGCGCTCGTGGTCCAATGGGGAGGAGGCTTGCTACGTCGATGGTGGGGCCTATCTAGAAGAAGGATTTCGAGGTGCGCTTCTTGTATACACCCGTACTTTGTCACCGTTTGTCACCGTCCCTGGTTACCCCCCCTCCTACATCTGAGGACCTCTCCGGACTTGTGAGAATGACAAAGACTTGAACCACTTTTGCATCATTCACCTCTGAACATGAGCTTATATGCCCTGAGACATCTCTGCTCTGCCCTTAAAAACAACCCTTTTTACATTAGCGCTGGCCCACTGTGTTATGCCACTCCATTAGCGCTCTGTCCCAGAGTTCAATCGCGCAGCCTTTTGGGCAAAGTTGGAACTAATCAAACTCCGAAGTTTCTATCAACTCATTCACCAACTCATCCAATTAAGTGAGATGGTTGGCTTCGATCTCCTTGAATGGGAAGTAGTTTGCCACCATTCCATAGAAGTTTCCAAGTGATGAAGCCAAATCCATTATTGTTGAGATTGACCTTATCTCTTCCTTTTCCTCTATAAAAGCTTGTCTCCGTGGCTTGAGCAAGCTAGTTCTGATTCTAGTGGCAATACTTGTGCTGAAAGGAAGATATCAAGAGATTGGAGTTGCAAGAGCCTTCTTTGTGTCCATAAGGCTTTACCTAAGTAAGGAGACCTTGTTACTAAAGAGAGATAGAGCTTTTCCCTCACCCCTTCAAGCTTTGCAATACTTGTGTAGCTGAGCACCCAGCCCAATGAGGACTTGACGTCAGGACGCTGGTTGTATTCTCCTTTGTTGAATATTAATAATAGATGACTATCATTATGGTTCCATTCTCGTTTTACTTGTAATGGTTGATGTTGAATTATATCCTTCCTGACTGATGTATAATTGCATATATTAGATTTCACACTTGTGTTTGTGTTGTTCTCTTTGTGTGTGTAGGTTTCCATTCACGAGGATAGTGGAGGATTGTGACCGGCCAAGGCAAAGGAACATGGGCGACATCTCTTCTACAGACGAAAGTGTTGGAACTCAAGTAGGTCTTCATCACCTACCTTTTATTTGCAATTAGGAACTTGCGTGATAGCATTGTTTGATTGTTGCTAGACCCGTTCTGGACTAGTAGGGATCGCCTCTATCCATAGAGGGGATTTACCTCTCCAACAATTTGGCGACTCCGCTGGGGATTTACCTCTCCAACAATTTGGCGACTCCGCTGGGGAAGGTGGCCAGCCTTATGCACAGCAAGGCCAGCCCACCGCTCAGCAACCATCTGGTCTACAAGGACAACCTTCGGTTGTGCAAGGGCAGTCCGTCGCTCAACAAGCTCGACCTTCTGGGCAAACGGGGCTGTCTCAGATCCAACCAGGACAACCTTTCGGCCAGATGGCCCAACCTTCTCATTCAGGCGGCTACCAATCCCAACCTCCTTATTCAGGTGGGTACCAATCCCATCCTCCTTATTCAGGTGGGTATCAATCCCAGCTTCCTTATTCAGGTGGCTATCAATCCCAGCCTCCTTATTCAGGTGGGTATCAATCCCAGCCTCCTTATTCGGGTGGGTACCAATCCCAACCTCCATATTCAGGTGGGTATCAATCCCAACCTTCTCATCAAATGCCGCCTGGTTCCCAGGCTCAGTATGGATACCAGCAACCCTAGGGGAAAAATCAATATACCCCGTATCAAAATTACCAACAGCCGCAGGGCAACCTTTATCAAAATTATCAACAACCTGCGGGGCAATATGGTAACCAATGGGGCGCTGGGGGGTAGAACCAGTATCAACCACCCGGTTCTAGAAATAACCCTTACGGACAAAATCCTTCTGGAGAAGACCCTTTTGGACCTGGTCCATCAGGACAAGGCTAGTGGGGGAAAACAGGAACTGGATGGAATTCTGGACCTACCTCATATTCGGGACAAATGTCCTTCAACCCGCAACTACCATTTCTAGCGACATTGGAACTACTTGATGTGTCGAAATTAACAAATGACCCCATTTTACATAATCCATAATGGCCACCATTTCTGACTAAGATACCCAATGATTGTCCCAAATTTGACGGAAAATCCGGAGAGGACCCTCAAGCTCATGTAATGACGTATCACTTATGGTGTTCGTCTAATTCATGGCTCGATGACTCTTTGACTTCGCCTCTTTCAGAGGAATCTCACTGGTTTTGCCATTAAATGGTATATTGAATTGACACGCGCGTCATTTCAAGATTTCAATTCATTGGCCATGGCATTCCTTACTCACTTTCAGTTACCCATTCGGTACGAGACAGGGACTCACCTCCATACGTCTCTTAAGTAGGATATAGCCACGCATATCTCCGATCATATGCATGAATGGAGAAGGCGTCGTAGGTTGATCAAGTTTTAGGTTCCTGATCAACTCCTCACCGACTGGTTCACGACTTCCTTTGTCCCTAAGATTGCACGGGACATTTCTATGGGAGCCTGTGTGACTAAAGAGCAAGCTATCGCGCACGCTCAGTACCTGGACTTCGTTTACTCTCAGTCTGGTACCTTGTATGAGTATTTTCCGGACGCCCCGAGGCCCGGTATATCCAACGCTCCGCTGAAGCCATCTGTCGATGGAGTCATTGGCTCTGTCAACCCGGCCTCTAAAAAATCATCGTCAAACCCTGGAAAGAAAAAGTCAAGTTCCTCTAACGAAAACACTTCTTAGGGTGGTTCAAATTCTGGTAATACTTTCGAGGTCAATGCCGTCCAGTCCACCACGGTGGGCAAGGCCTCGAAAGGAAAGAAAAAGGGGAAAGGAAAAAATAAATCCGAGCAACCTAAACAGGACTCCTCCAAACCTCCAGCCGAGGAAGGAGCTAAGCGCAAACCCAAGTATCCTTGCCTCATTTGCGAGGAGGATCACTATACTAAGGACTGCCCCAAGCGGTCCGAAGTTAATCATTTGTTAAAGGGTGCTCCTGGGGTTCCTGCGGTTCTTAAAGAACATTTTCCCTCTCAACAAACTCAAATGGTGGCTGATCCATCTTCTTCTCCCTTCGGTTCCCATGTCTTCATGGCAGGATCTATTCCCGTTCATGTAACAACTCGAGCAAAGGAGTATTCGTCGTCTGCTAGGAAGGAGCCCGAGGTTCCCTCAAGTGCTCCTTCGTCCAGCTCTGGTCCCCTCCATATCGAGAGACCGAGTACTGAGACGAAAATCTGACCCCCTCCTAAAGGAGTACTCAGGCGATCTTCTTACAATCTGAATGCTCGTGCTACCCAGCACTATAACATCGTAGAGGACTTAGCGCAGGCTCCATCGGCTATGTCCGCCTTAGAAGTTCTCCAGAGCTGCCCCCCCCAGAGGAATTCCCTACTATCGGCCATCGGTGGCATCGACCCGGCAGATTCGGATCTGATTACCTTCGACCTCGAGAGCCATGTTCCTAGACTACCTCATCAGATCGCTTTCATCATCCAAGTCATCATCAATTCCAAAAAAATCCATCGTACAGTTATTGATGAGGGCACATCAACTTGCATTATGTCTATTGCTTGTTGGAAAGCGATCGGGTCTCCAACTCTGAGCCAGTCTCCTACGACCTTGGAAGCCTCTATCTCCATGATCTCGGTTCATTCTGATCCTTGGGCCCTTCCCCCCATCGACCAGATAGAATCGTGGGGTGAGGAGATGCCGTTGAGTCCAGCCGAACTCAACTACATCGAAATTGTTGCTGCATCGGCCCCTCATGCTGAACCCGCTGCTTCAAGTGGGGCTCTTGACTCAGATGATTTTCCCCCCTGGTTTGGAGAATACACCTCCTCATATCCGTTAAAGGAAATATTTCCTTCCGACGAGGCCATTATAGAGACTATGTCTTTGGAAGAATGTCCGTGGTCCCATCTTCACCACCGTTCCTCCTTTCTCCCTACCCTCCGGGAAACACTGCTTTGTCTCGAGCGGTTTGATCCATGTCTGCCTTCACAGCCTCTTCAGACGCCCATCTAGATTTATCATACATCGTCTGAAGGGAATTTAGGGAGCATCACATAGACACAACCCATCGACATCTCTGTTAAGCCAGGGATTGTCGAGAACATTTATATAGGAGTCACTTGCACTCCTGAGGAGATTCAGATATATATCGCACTTTTCCGCGAATTTCGTGATGTTTTTGCATGGTCCTACGAAGAGATGCCCGATATCGATACATCCATTGTAGTGCAAGAGATACCTACGTGTCCCGGGGCCAAACTTGTTCGTCAACGTTTGCGTCCCGTGCACCCCCGTAAGGCGACATCTATCAAAGCAGAAGTTGAAAAACTTCTTAAAGCTGGGTTTATTTATCCTATCCCACTGACAGATTGGGTCTCAAATATTGTCCCTGTAGATAAAAAATAGGGTACCATTCACGTCTGTGTCGATTATCGCGACATTAATCGAGCCTGCCCAAAAGATAACTACCCCACACCATTCATTGACCAACTCATTGACGAGTGTGCGGGCAGTGAAATATATTCATTTATAGACGGCTTCTCTGGTTACAACCAGATTAATATCGCCCCCACTGATAAACACAAGATGGCCTTTATCTGTCCGTGGGGCACTTTTGCTTACAAAAATCTCCCCTTCGGTCTTAAGAATGTCGGCGCCACCTTCCAGCGTGCGATGTCTTATGCCTTCCATGATATCCGGCACATCGTACAGCCTTACCTCGATGACCTGCCCACTCAGTCAGCCAAGTGCTCAGACCACCCATCGCATCTTCATGAGATTTTTCTTCGTTGTCGACACTATAACATCCGACTAAACCCACATAAATGTGTCTTCTGCGTCGAATCTGGCTGACTTCTCAGGTTCATCGTCTCCCAAGAGGGCATCCGCTTGGATCCCCTTAAAGTCGAGGCAATCGTGAATCTTCCTCCCCTTGCTACTTTGTGGCAATTGTAGAGCCTGCAGGGTAAAGTTAATTTTCTAAGACGATTCATCCCAAACTATGCCGAAGTGGCAAAGGGTTTCACCCGGTTACTTAAGCGTGACACCCCATTTCGATGGGACGCCATAGCCGAGGAGTCTTTTGCACGTCTCAAAACTCTTCTAGTTTCTGCCCCTTTGTTGTAGCCTCCAGATTATCATCGTGATTATACGCTATATTTGGCCGCTGCTGACACCACCATTGGTATGGTTTTGGTACAAGATGACGACGATGGCATCGAACATGTTATTTACTACCTTAGTCGCAATTTATTAGATACGGAAACTCGATATGCTTACGTCGAGAAGTTGGCCCTCGCCGTTGTTTGTGCGGTTCAATGATTCCGTCACTATATTTTGTTGCGTACTACGACGGTGATCTCCGATTGAAACCCCATGACTTATACTCTCTCATGAAAATTGCTGGGGGGGAAATACTCAAAGTGGATCGTCATCCTCCAAGAGTTTGACTTGGAATTTACTGCTGCCAAGTCCAAGAAATCACTCGTCTTCGCCGAAATTTTGTGTTCTTTTCCATTCGCCGCTACCTCCTCTCAGATAGAGGATTCTATTCCAGACGAAACTCTTTTCCTTATCAGCACCCTCGATCCTTGGTACGGGGACATCATTGTCTACTTGCAGACGTCCTCTTTCCATCCTGAGACCTCGAAGGATGCTCGTCGACGGATTCGACACCAATCCCAACCATATCGCATCGTTGGGGACACTTTGTACCGTCTCGCTGTTGATTCAGTTCTTCGTCGATGCTTAACCTTCGAAGAAGCCGAGAGAGTTCTAAATGACTGCCACTCCGGTGCTTGTGGCGGTCACATGTCTGGATATGCCACTGCACAGAAAATCCTCCGTGCTGGCTATTTCTGGCCTTCCATTTTCAAGGATTGTATTCTTATCATCCGTTCCTGTCATGAATTCCAGATTTACCAACAGAAGATGCGTGCACCCCCTGCCTTGCTGCACCCCGTTGTAACCGTCAGCCCCTTTGCCAAATGGGGCATCAATTATGTGACCTGTAACCCTCGCTCGGACGGGGGGCATGGATACATCATCGTTGCTGTAGATTACTTTAGGAAATGGGCCGAGGCGATGCTTACATTGTCAGAAGACAGTCGCACCGCCACACAGTTTCTGTTTAATCATGTTATTTCACGGTTCGGAGTTCCACAAGCCATCGTCACTGATCACGGAAAACATTTTCGTAATCATATGATGGCCGAGTTAACAACCTAGCTAGGTCTTAGGCATGATAGTTCGACTCTGTACTATCCTCAGGCAAACGGTCAAGTGGAAGCCGTGAATAAGGTCTTGGTCACGACGCTTCAAAGAACTGTTGGCATGCACAAGTCTAGTTGGCATCTGATGTTGTTCTCCGCTTTGTGGGCCTACCGTACCTCCGTGAAGGACACCACCGGTTTCACTCCTTTTCAGTTAGTTTATGGACTGGAGGCGACCCTTCCCATTGAGTGTGAGATTCCTTCACTGAAATTAGCTGTCGATTTACTCCCCGATACTACTCCTATAGAAGAGCGACTTCTTTACTTGGAACGGCTGGATGAGACACGTCATATAGCCTCCCTAGCTATTGAATCTCAAAATAAGCGAGTGAAAACTCACTTCGATAACACTGTTAATCCCCGCTCTTTCATCGAGGGAGGTCTAGTACTGCTTTACGATCAAGCTAACGATAAGCTGGGAGCAGGAAAACTCGAGCCGATGTGGCATGGGCCCTATATTTTGAATTTTTTTTTACAAAATGGTGCCTATGAGCTTATAGATTATGAAGGTAATCCTCTAGACAGGCCCTGAAATGGGCTTTATCTTAAGAAATATTACACCTGAGTCCAGGCACTCTCTCTTTATGTACATGCGTATGCTTTTAGTAGTGTCTTGTGTGTGCATGTTTATTTAGTTTTTATCTCAGTGTGTCGACGTGATTGCCGCTTATTGTGTCTTTTTCTTCTTGAACAGATGTCTGGATCGCCTTATGTTGGTTTCGCTGATGGTGCTTCCCGCAGTACTCACAATCTGTCATCTGCGGCATGGGTGATCTACGATCCTCATGGTGAGTTAGTAGATATTCAAGGGGTGTGTCTGGGTTGTACAACAAACAATGTGGTTGAATATAGTGCTGTAATTGAATTATTGGCCGAGGTAATTAACCTCGGGATCCGCACATTGGTTGTAAACTTAGACTCTCAACTTGTAGTCCACCAGCTCAACGGACGATATTCTGTCAAAGATCATCGCATTCTAAGGTTGTATTTACGTGTTAAGTTATTGGAAAGAGATTTTGATTACATTACTTATCAACACATTCCAAGGAGACTTAATGCAGTAACCGATGCATTAGCTAACTATGTATTGGACAGACATTTGCATAATATATCAACATGATACAAGAAGCATAAAATACAATAAACCATAACACCATGTATATATATATATATATATATATCGTGTGGCGCACTAAGGCGCTCAAAAAATAAAGGTACATGTCTAGATAGAGTCTGTGTTCTTCGTACATCTGAGGCACATGTCTCTCAAAAAATATGCAAAAAAGAAAACCTAGGAGTCTAAGCACGGTGGTGCTCATGATAGCACATCACCGCTCGCACCAATCGTCTCAGAAGACGATGGACGCGAGTCAGCACCCCTACTGTGTGCCTTTGATATGCGAAGGGCACATCCGCCAATCTGGCATAACCGGGAATCCCTTGGGCAAGCCCCTCGAGATTCTGTATCATCTCCTCGCCCACGATGCCCCCCGCCTGAGGGTCGGCTGCAGGTTGGCCTCTCCGCGCTGTAGGGGATAGGTCAGATGGTCGCTCTGGGCCCACATCGACATATACATACAATCATCATTAGAAAAAGCATGTATTAAAAAAGACAAAAAAAATGGAAAACATCAAAATCAAGGAGTTCATACCTAAATCCTCCTCCCATTCCTCCCCCTCTGGTAGTGGAAGGTCTGGGTCCCCCATGAAACTGGTTCCTGCATAAGGCCAATCCTGGATCACGATCAGCTGTCGACGGAGCCATATGAAGAACTCGGGTTGCCATGACATCTCCTGGCCTCCTCCTCCTTTGGTCATCAGTGCTGCCCAGTGAGCCATTCTAGGCTCTTGTGGCAATGGATCTGCCACCACGGCTCTCTGGATTTGGAAGAGCGGTATTCGCTCCAAGAAGAATGATACCATGATCGAACCATATGCGAACTGTTTCGTATCCGCACGCTTGAAATTTGTGAGCTGCCTCTTGATATTAGTAGTCACAGCTGCAGCCCAGTTAAAGATGGTCGAACTGAGGCATTCAGTCGCGAGTATCAGGTGGTTCTTGCTGGCCTCGTGGGGCGCTTGTACCCTAGCTGCACGTGTGATGGTGAAGAGAATGGCCTTCAGAGTCAAATCCCAGATGGTTTTGATTGCCACCTTAGCACTCTGCTTCCCGAATTGTGCTTCCGGGGACACTCGAGCTTTTACTTTACCAACCTTCTCCCCGGAAGGTCTACTGCTAGTCAAAATAGGAACTGCCCCTCTCCGTGACAGTCCAGTGATGAATTATACATCAGAGACCTCAAGCTCTAAGGTCTGGTTCCATAGACGAAACACTTGGTCATCCACGTCCCAAGCATCAATGATAAACTGGAGCAACTCAGGTTGCGACCGCATGTATGATGTAAGGAAGAACTTTTTAAGGCCACAATCCCTCAGGGCGTTCATGCACCCCTCATCCTCAATTGTCGAAGCATCCATAATGTCATGTTCTCTTTCTTTCCATTCTACTACCATTTTGACTTGTTTCTTACACCCACAAGGACAAATTCACCTTCATTAGAACGTTCGACAAATTATAATCCAGGAGAATTTCAAATTGAATGGGTAAATTTAAGAGAAAATTTGGGTCGCATGGTTAACGCGACTGTTTTTAAAACAGACGCGCTAAGGGCGCGACGCCCTTGGGTATTTCACCCCATTAGTGCGGGTCCATGCCGGATACCTGCGCCAATGGGGCATAGCCCTAAATTTGAAACTCCTCCTTGCAGGGGCTCAATCAGGAACCAAATGCATCAAAAATAGTATAAAAATGGAGCCGAGGGAAGTGCCTCTTACCTGGAGCTGACGAGATCGCGAATGGTTGCACGGATTGGCTGTATTCGCCGCCTGAAGTTTGCTTCCCAAACAGACTCTTTTCACTCTTCAAGAGGTAAATAGTAAAAGTAATTCTATTTTTACATTTTCACCCTATTTATAAGATTTTTAACTCATTTTTTGGGTTCAGAAAGGTTATTTTTGAGTATTTTAATATATTTTTGGTCGAAAATGGGTTTTATGTTTGCTTCTTGTGCAGTGACAGGTCTTGTACGCAACTTCGATGGTGAAACGAGTTGTATTTTATACTTTTTTCGGACTCGGTAAATACACGAAAAAGTCACTATGGAGTCATCTTTTAGCTCTTATATGACTCGCTAAACGTGAAAAGATTGCCGAGTTATTCCTCTTGACTCGTTAAACTTAAATAAGAGGCAGTCGTTTTTAAACTTTTTTTCCGACTGTATAAAGAATGAAAAGATTGTCGGGCCTTTGTCGTTTTAGGTTCGTTAATGGGAACGAAATGACGTGATATTGATCGTTTTTTTACTTTTTCGGGTCAATGTCACTACTCACGAAAAGTACTCCTCAGTCGTAATGGTCGGGGGGTTCTTTCGAGCATAGTTTTATACTTTTTCGGGCTCGAGAGACACAACTTTACAAAAAAGGACACCCCTGGAGTTTTCTTTTTTCTGTCTTTTAAAACTCTCTAAACATGAAAAGACGCCGAGTTTTTCCTTTGTCAGACTCGTTCAAACTTTAATGACATCGGGTTTTGTCGTAATGACACCATTCAAGCATATGCTATCCCCGTCAAGCTTGCCATCCAAAAATAACTAGGGTACTCACCATAAATGGTGGGGGAATAAAGGAATCATAATCGTCGTCATCGGCAGTATGTCGCTCTTGAACACGGCACTTTCAAAATTAGTGTCTAGGTGGGGACATCTCATCTCGCTTCACATTTGCCTCCACGAGTTTGGGTTATCCTATTTGACCATTCATCTGCTCATCGTCTTGTCATCATGACCCCTGATCATTTGACCTCAAATACTGCCAAATCCGTCGTTGTGCCGCCGATATGTTCAAGAGAAGTTGACCTCTGTAGAATGCTCAACCTCCCTCCGATATCTCACACAAAACATATTGTCTCTTTCCATCTCGTGTTGATGATGTGGGAAACATTATGGCCCACCTTCGATCAAGATCACTTCCTGTCGACTTCAACTCATTATCCAAGAAGATGACCTAGAGACTCCCTTCAGGTACCTTGGAGCCTGCATGCCTCAATGGCAGGTTTTTCGTGTTCGACGTGAGGTTTTCATCATTCGCCTCTGATCGAATGATTCTACGGGTGTTCGACACCGGCTCATTGATTCACACGCCATGGATTTTACCTATAGTACCTTGAAGACCATCGTCATTATTGGTGGTACCTATCGCGTCTGTTAACAGTTTTCATCATTGACTGGTAATTAGACGATGTTCATGCATGTTCGACTTCGACTCCTATATTCACATGCTTGAACTTGTACTGTGTTCAGGTCGCGTTGGAGCGCAAGACCCCGGATTATGCATATTAGAATCCGTGTTGCGTTTTGTGGATTATTATAATCATTACATGACTCATTTATTTGATGGCTGCGACCATACCCGAGTCCATTAATAGATCCTCATCAGATGGTTGCGTCCATACCTAGGATCCAGTTATATATACTCTGTTATGGATGGTTTCGCCCATACCACATATATCATGTACTTGAGATATCAGTTGTACTTCTTTTCGCAGGTTCTCCGGCGACAGTGTTTTCAGTCACGCATGTTCTTTTAAATCACTTCACTCCTCTCTCTCTCGGGCCTCATGCTTTAGGGGGCATCTGTTACACAGTAATTTGTCACCGTTTGTCACCGTCCCTGTTAGCCCTCTCCTACATCTTGGAGGACTCATTCCGAGACTTGTGAGAAGTGACAAGACTTGAAACCACTTGCATCATTCACCTCTGAACATGAGCTTCATATGCCCTGAAGACATCTCCTGCTCTTTGCCCTTAAAAACAACCCTTTTTACATTAGCGCTGGCCCACTGTGTTATGCCGCGCCAATGGGCGGGAAAATCCTATTAAAGGGCGTTGCATTATGCTCTGTCCCAGGAGTCGCAATTGCCAACCTTTTTGGGCAAAGTTTTGAACTAATCAACCTCCGAAAGTTCTATCAACTCATTCACGCAACTGCATCCAAAGTTAAGTGAGGATGGTTTGGCTTCGAATCCTTGGATGGAAAGTAGTTTGCCACCATTCCATAGAAGTTTCCAAGTGATGAAGCCAAATCCATTATTGTTGAGATTGACCTTATCTCTTCCTTTTCCTTTATAAAAGCTTGTCTCCATGGCTTGAGCAAGCTAGTTCTGATTCTAGTGGCAATACTTGTGCTGAAAGGAAGATATCAAGAGATTGGAGTTGCAAGAGCCTTCTTTGTGTCCATAAGGCTTTACCTAAGTAAGGAGACCTTGTTACTAAAGAGAGATAGAGCTTGTCCCTCACCCCTTCAAGCTTTGCAAGACTTGTGTAGCTGAGCACCCAGAAAAAGGAGGACTTGACGTCAGGACGCTGGTTGTATTCTCCTTTGTTGATTATTAATAATAGATGACTACCATTATGGTTCCATTCTCGTTGTACTTGTAATGGTTGATGTTGAATTATATCCTTCCTGACTGATGTATAATTGTATATATTAGATTTCACGCTTGTGTTTGTGTTGTTCTCTTTGTGTGTGCAGGTGTCCATTCACGAGGATAGTGGAGGATTGTGACCGGCCAAGGCAAAGGAACGTGGGCAACATCTCTTCTACAAACGAAAGCGTTGGAACTCAAGTAGGTCTTCATCACCTACCTTTTATTTGAAATTAGGAACTTTGGTGATAGCATTGTTTGATTGTTGCTAGACCCGTTTTGGGCCAGTAGGGATCACCTCTATCCGTAGAGGGGATTTACCTCTCCAATAGCTTCGACCTCCCTCCTTTGCGTGGAGGTGGCCGTAGGGGAAAATTATTCATCGTCCGGTCCTTAAAGTTGTGGGAAATCTCCTAGGTTGCCTGTACGTAGGGCGCGTGGGATGCGGAGCTGCCCAATCCGTCCTCTTGTTTGGATATGTTCTTTATTTTGTAGTGATCCTCTTGATTTGCATTTATTTCCTTCCTTTGCCTTCGCATCGTGGTTGCCATAGGTGGTCAATTGATCGAGGTCCACCGTTGTTGCTATCCGGGTGGACTCCTAAGTGGCCTCGGTGCGCGGCGGGGAGGGTCGGGGGGCATTTCTAAGAGAGGTTGTGGGCTCGGTTGGTCTTGTTTTGTTTCCTTCTGTTTCCTTTGCATTGAGGCTGCCGCAGGCGATCATGCGATCGAGGTCCATCGTTGCTGTTGTTCGGGTGGACTCCTAGGTGGCCTCCATGCGGGGAGGAGAGGGGGGGGTTGGGGGCATGTGTTGTTTCAATTGTGTATGCGCTCGTGGTCCAATGGGGAGAAGGCTTGCTACGTCTATGGTGGGGGCTATCTGGAAGAAGGATTTCGAGGTGGAACGCTAGTCCCGTTGGGTTGAACACCCTAGTCCCTCCCGACCGTGCCTCGAAAATGCCCTCGCGGAAGGGTTGGGTGTCCAGGTAATGAAAAACCCTCCCTCGGTCTGAGCTCCATCGGGATCGCAATTTTCCCAGCTAGTGGGCAAGAGGGTGGCAATCTTATCTTGTGCCTTTGCCGTCGAGGGAATTTCTCTTCCTCTCGTGAGCCACTCCCCTTCTAAGGGAAAAAGAAGTAGCAGGTTTTGTCTTTGTTCCTCCATTTGGATTGTGGGTTTTTTGTGGGACTTGGTCATTTATTTCTTTGTTTCGTGGTGTACGCTTTGCGGGAGTCCCTCCCTTTTAGTGGCCTTGCACCATCGATGTATTTGTGGCCCGCGGCTTTTTCCGGTGTTGAGTGTCCGCCCGTGACAACTCTTTGGAGTTTGATTCTTGACCCCTGTTGAATTTCTCGCTGGAAAGGTTGTTGGGTGTTTTGTACACGAAGGGGTGCAACAGCGGGATGGGTTTGTTATTAGTAGTCTATTTGTCATTTGAAGCCTTGTGTTGGGTTGGGGGGTTGTTTACATTTCAGTGACGTGCTCCGGTTGCGATTTATTTCCTTGGTTGTGATTTATTTGCTTGGTTGTTTGATTGGTGTTTGTTATGTTGTGAAGCTAGAAAGGGTGTTGTGTCGTACATGTAGGTGGGAGGGTGTGAAGAGGTGGGATTCTTTTCGATTGGGTGCCTTGTTCGATCTCTTTCTGGTTAGCGGACATCTACTCGGTGTGTTGTTGGGCTTCCCTCTTTTCTTGGGATCTTTTTTTCTTTGGTGTTGTTTTCTTCCCTTCTTCCTTTTGCCCCTAAGCTTTGTGGAGGAGAGGTGGAATTGTTGTGGATTAGATTTCGGGAAGGATGAAAAGCAGTGCGTGTTCCCTGGGTGGCCACCCTAGTCCTTCTCGATCGCCGTCCCCTGCAGTTGCCCCCTTTTTGCGAAGGCGCGGGGTTTGGGATGCTTGTTCTCTGTTTGAGCCTCCCCTTGTGAGCCGGTAGCCATGTTTGATATCTCTTCCCTTCGTGTTTTCTTCTTCCCTTCTTGCTTTTGGCCCCTAGCTTTACGGAGAAAAGGTAGGATTGTTGTGGATTGGTGTTCAGGAAGGACGAAACACAGTGCGAATTCATGGGTGGCCACCCTGGTCCTTCTTGATTATCGTCCCCTGCAGTTCCCCCCTTTTTGCGAAGGCACTAGGTTGGGGAATCTTGTTTTCTGTTTGAGCCCTCCCCGTGTGAGCCGGTAGACACGTTTGATATCTCTCTTTCTTTCATGTTGTTTTATTCCCTTCTTCCTTTCGGCCCCTAGCTTTACGGAGAAAAGGTGGGATTGTTGTGGGTTGGTGTTGGGGAAGGACGAAACGCAGTGTGAGTTCCTAGGGTGGCCAACCTAGTCCTTCTCGATTGTCGTCCCCTGTAGTTCCCCCCTTTTTTACGGAGGCACGGGGTTGGGGAAGCTTTTTCTCTGTTTGAAGCCTCCCCTTGTGATCCGGAAACCACGGTTGATGTCCCTTTCTTTCATGTTGTTTTCTTCCCTTCTTCCTTCTGGCCCCTAGCTTTACGGAGAAAATGTGGCATTGTAGTGGATTGGTGTTCGGGAAGGACGAAATGCAGTGCGAGCTCCCAGGGTGGCCACCCTAGTCGATCGTCGTCCCCTTCAATTGCCCCCATTTTTGTGAAGGTACGGGGCTTGAAAGGCTTGTGCTTTCCTTGAGCCCTCCCCTTGTGAGCCGGTAGCCACATTTGATCTCTTCTATTTCTTTCACTTCGTTTTCTTCCCTTCTTCCTTTCAGTCCCTAGCTTTATGGAGAAAGGGGGGAATTATTGTGGACTGGTGTTCGGGAAGGACTAAAAGCAGTGCGAGCTCCAGGGGTGGCCACCCTAGTCCTTCTCGATCGTTGTTCCATGCATTTCCCCCCATTTTGCGAGGGCGTGGGGCTCGAGGAGATTGTTCTCTATTCGAGCCTCCTCCTTTGAGGGGGATAGGCACCTTTGTTTCTCTTTCTCTCATGCGTTTTTCCTCCCTTTGGCCCTTGGCCTTGCATTTGTTGTGGGGGGTGTCCCTATTCAGTGTTGTGGCTGATATTTCGGTATTGCGTGGAAACGACTCTCGGCAACGGATATCTCGGATCTTGTTATGATGAAGAACGTAGCAAAATGCAATACTTAGTGTGAATTGTAGAATCCCGTGAATCATCGAGTTTTTGAACGCAATTTGCACCCGAGGCCTCGGTCAAGGGCACGTCTGTCTAGGTGTCGCATCACATTCAAACACGCTCCCTGCAATATGCTAGGGAGCAGCGGAGCTGGTCTTCTGTGCCCAACGCCATGCGGTTGGCTGAAATACCTCAAGCGATGTTCCGTGGCGTGCGTCGGCGAGCGGTGATCTTGTCCCATTGGATGGGCAGTCGGCGTTAGCTGATGCGGGCTTTATGTGGCATCACTCGAACTTGCTTTGCTCTCTCTTTCCCTCCCATCAGGTAGGGCAGATTTAGCTCCAACTTTACGACCTCAGCTCAGGCGAGAACACCCACTGATTTTAAGCATATAATTAAGCAGTGGAAAAGAAATTTACAAGGATTCCCCTAGTAGCGGCGAGCGAATCGGGAAGAGCCCAGCATGAAAATCGGGCGACAGCGTCACTTGAATTGTAGTCTGTAGAAGCGTCCTCAGCGGCGGACCTGGGGCAAGTCCCTTGGAAGGGGGCGCCTGAGAGGGTGACAGCCCCGTCGGCCCGGGACCCTGCCGCATCACGAGGTGTTGTCGGCGAGTCGGGTTGTTTGGGAATGCAGCCGTAATTGGGTGGTAAATTCCGTCCAAGGCTAAATACGGGCGAGAGACCGATAGCGAACAAGTACTGCGAGGGAAAGATGAAAATGACTTTGAAAAGAGAGTTAAAGAGTGCTTGAAATTGCCAGGAGGGAAGCGGATGGAGGCTGTCGATGCATCTCGGTCGGATGTGGAATGGCTCAGGCTGGTCCACCGCTCGACTTGAGGTGCAAACCAACACGGGCTGCTGCATTGTCACAAGCACGAGTGGATTGTCGCCTGTCAGTTTTCCACTGCGGTGGTCGAGGAATGAAGCGTGCGCCCTTGTGGCGGGCTATGTGCACCTACGCGCTCGTGGTGTTGGTTGGGGGG